>CAJQUN010001282.1:0-82365 GCA_907163345.1 Haberlea rhodopensis
GATTCCACTAGAAGACTTTGATTTATACAATCCCGTTGTACAAACCCGATCCAGTTGGAATTCCCCATCCAACTAGAACTCCTAGCAACTCAACTATGTATGTTCTTAATGTCTCACATACAAAGACCTCTCATCGGTTGTGATAAATCATCAACCGTTACAATGATATTCACTCTTCTATTTTAGCTCACAAATACAATTAATAGAGTGAATATAAAGGCACAAATGATTCCATAATGAATCTGATATAGCAAGGTAAGAGGTGCCAAAGGTTTGAGGAGTGCTCTTCATTTAGCATCTTTTGTCTTTTAAGTTCCTCAATTGAATCCCAAGTGGGTTTGCTTTGGAAGGCTTGGATTGATCTTCAATCAGCTGTTATTGAGCTTTCCAATCATGTATATATAGCCCCAAGTATGATATATACGTTAGACACAAGAATATGCCCGTTGGAAAGGTTTCTGCACTATTCCCGAGCTTGCAACGGTCATATTCTGGTTTCTGGGCTGTTTGTGTTTCGGACCGGACTGGTCTGGTCTGGCTGGTCTGATCTGCTGTCTGGCTCAGTCTGGTCTGGTCTGCTGTCTGGTCTGCTATTCTGGTTCAGGTCTGGTCTGCTGGTTTGGTTCAGTCTGGTCTGCTGGTCTGCTGGTCTGGTCTGGACAAGTCAGCTTGATACCAAAAAACAGATTGATAAACTTTCTCTTCGATCTGTTGCTTGTGAACTCTTGATTCTTTGATTTCTGGGCAAAGTGATCCACATGAAAGTTGTAGCCCTTTCTCTTAGCTTTCCACGGAATCAAGAATTTCTCGATTTCGAGTTTGTATGAGAGAGTTATGCTCGAAATACGAGGCAATGCTCCTGCTGTCTGTTTGCTGGATGCAGCAGCACATGGCGTGACTTGCAGAAGCTTTTTGGCCATCTTAACGTCCGATTCAGTCTTTCACTTCCAAAGACTACTTGGTAGATCTTTGTCTTAGCTTTCCAACCCATACTGATCGTTCCGTTCCGATAAGCGAGCTAAGAGTTATGCCCACCAGACTGACAGGTACTTTGCTGTAACAGCTCGATCTTACAGGCGTCACATGGCGTGACTTGCAGAAGCTTTTTGGCCATCGTAACGTCCGATTCAGTCTTTCACTTCCAAAGATAACTTGTAGATCTTTGTCTTAGCTTTCCAACCCATACTGAGTCGTTCCGTTCCGATAAGCGATCTAAGAGTTATGCCCACCAGACTGACAGTTGCTTGCTGAAACAGCTTGCTGTTTCTTCGTGGTTCAGCTCGATCTTGCAGGCGTCTTTTCTCCTTGATAACATTTGAACTAGCCGATCTGTTGTGAAATATGACTTTTAGTATTTTATGTTGGCTGTTCAATCTCTTTGGAAGCACGCCATTTCGATATCCGAGCTATTAGATATGATCGAAACAAACCGCTATGCCAGAATTCCAGTCTTGGTCCAGCTTGATATTTTCAAGCTACTTCTTTGTAATTCATCAAGCTCTTAAATATGATCTATGAACTGCACACTTGATGAAATATGTTAGCAACACAATAACAAGTTTTGTTAACATCAAAACCAAGATTATTCGGGTTTCCAAAACCCAACAATATCCCCCTTTTTGATGATCACAAAACTTGAATAAAAATATGAACATTAAAGCACAATGTTGCATAACAAGAAAAATCATATTTTTAAACAACATATTTCTCCCCTTTTTGTGTGAATCAAAAAGGAAGACAAATAAAATTTACTCCCCCTCAAGGATTGAGATTAAACTCTCCCCCTTAATTTTAAATGTTTGAAAATTTGAGCAAGTAAGGGGCAAATGGGGTAGCTAAAACAAATTTAAAAAAAATGCAATGCACATTACTTTAGAATAAAAATAACCTCTTTTGATGATGAATGTAGCATACTTGGCAACAAATTTGAATTTCTTGACAAAACTCAACAATGTCCATTTCATCTTTCAACGGTGGCAGCACACTTAGTCCAACTTTGTAGAATAAACTGTATCTTCTCGTGAAGAATTAGGCTGCAAGACCTATACCGTTGCGATCCTCTATGAGTCTAGTTTGCAACGCAAAAAACGGTTCGTCATTTGGACATCCGAGCAAGAAGTTATGCCAATTTTCCCAAAGTCGCTGCAAGCTGCCAGAAAAACTAAAATGCTTCGAAATTGTTAGATAAAATCTCAAAATAAAAATTTTAAACTTAAAATGAGTTTAGAACAATTTGAACGAAAATTTGAACATTTAAAATAGATTTTAAAATTATTTTCGTGCAAAATGAATGCAATGAAATTGATTTTTATGCTAAAAATTTTCATACACCAAATTTTGAAAAAATATGCTATGAAAATATTCATGCTCATGAGAAAAATTTTGAAAAAGATTTTAAAAGATATCCGCAAAAAAATCGGTTAAAAATGCTTTCCAAGAACAACCTGGCTCTGATACCACTTGTCAGGATCGATTCCGGGGTGGGTTTGCCATTCCACACCCGAGTTCAACCAACTTGAGCTTCAATAGCTCGTGTTCTTGAAATAATTGCACCGAGAGATTATATCGAGTTCGGTTACAAAACCGAGCGGAAGACACTCGACATAACCCGCTCTATAACCGATTAAACATTTGAAAGTCATTTTAAAGATATGCAAGAAAGTAAGTAAACAAGCATTTGTTTATGGAAGTTCGAAGGTGGTGTAATCCTTCTACGTCTCCCCTTCTTCCACCTCATGGAAGGATTCCACTAGAAGACTTTGATTTATACAATCCCGTTGTACAAACCCGATCCAGTTGGGAATTCCCCATCCAACTAGAACTCCTAGCAACTCAACTATGTATGTTCTTTAATGTCTCACATACAAAGACCTCTCATCGGTTGTGATAAATCATCAACCGTTACAATGATATTCACTCTTCTATTTTAGCTCACAAATACAATTAATAGAGTGAATATAAAGGCACAAATGATTCCATAATGAATCTGATATAGCAAGGTAAGAGGTGCCAAAGGTTTGAGGAGTGCTCTTCATTTAGCATCTTTTGTCTTTTAAGTTCCTCAATTGAATCCCAAGTGGGTTTGCTTTGGAAGGCTTGGATTGATCTTCAATCAGCTGTTATTGAGCTTCCAAATCATGTATATATAGCCCCAAGTAATGATATATACGTTAGACACAAGAATATGCCCGTTGGAAAAGGTTCTGCACTATTCCCGAGCTTGCAACGGTCATATTCTGGTTTCTGGGCTGTTTGTGTTTCGGACCAGACTGGTCTGGTCTGCTGGTCTGATCTGCTGGTCTGGCTCAGTCTGGTCTGGTCTGCTGTCTGGTCTGCTATTCTGGTTCAGTCTGGTCTGCTGGTTTGGTTCAGTCTGGTCTGCTGGTCTGCTGGTCTGGTCTGGACAAGTCAGCTTGATACAAAAAACAGATTGATAAACTTTCTCTTCGATCTGTTGCTTGTAACTCTTGATTCTTTGATTTCTGGGCAAAGTGATCCACATGAAAGTTGTAGCCCTTTCTCTTAGATTTCCACGGAATCAAGAATTTCTCGATTTCGAGTTTGTATGAGAGAGTTATGCTCGAAATACGAGGCAATGCTCCTGCTGTCTGTTTGCTGGATGCAGCAGCACATGGCGTGACTTGCAGAAGCTTTTTGGCCATCTTAACGTCCGATTCAGTCTTTCACTTCCAAAGACGACTTGTAGATCTTTGTCTTAGCTTTCCAACCCATACTGAATCGTTCCGTTCCGATAAGCGAGCTAAGAGTTATGCCCACCAGACTGACAGGTACTTTGCTGTAACAGCTCGATCTTACAGGCGTCACATGGCGTGACTTGCAGAAGCTTTTTGGCCATCGTAACGTCCGATTCAGTCTTTCACTTCCAAAGATAACTTGTAGATCTTTGTCTTAGCTTTCCAACCCATACTGAGTCGTTCCGTTCCGATAAGCGATCTAAGAGTTATGCCCACCAGACTGACAGTTGCTTGCTGAAACAGCTTGCTGTTTCTTCGTGGTTCAGCTCGATCTTGCAGGCGTCTTTTCTCCTTGATAACATTTGAACTAGCCGATCTGTTGTGAAATATGACTTTTAGTATTTTATGTTGGCTGTTCAATCTCTTTGGAAGCACGCCATTTCGATATCCGAGCTATTAGATATGATCGAAACAAACCGCTATGCCAGAATTCCAGTCTTGGTCCAGCTTGATATTTTCAAGCTACTTCTTTGTAATTCATCAAGCTCTTAAATATGATCTATGAACTGCACACTTGATGAAATATGTTAGCAACACAATAACAAGTTTTGTTAACATCAAAACCAAGATTATTCGGGTTTCCAAAACCCAACAATATCCCCCTTTTTGATGATCACAAAACTTGAATAAAAATATGAACATTAAAGCACAATGTTGCATAACAAGAAAAATCATATTTTTTAAACAACATATTTCTCCCCCTTTTTGTGTGAATCAAAAAGGAAGACAAATAAAATTTACTCCCCCTCAAGGATTGAGATTAAACTCTCCCCCTTAATTTTAAAATGTTTGAAAATTTGAGCAAGTAAGGGGCAAATGGGGTAGCTAAAACAAATTTAAAAAAAATGCAATGCACATTACTTTTAGAATAAAAATAACCTCTTTTGATGATGAATGTAGCATACTTGGCAACAAATTTGAATTTCTTGACAAAACTCAACAATGTCCATTTCATCTTTCAACGGTGGCAGCACACTTAGTCCAACTTTGTAGAATAAACTGTATCTTCTCGTGAAGAATTAGGCTGCAAGACCTATACCGTTGCGATCCTCTATGAGTCTAGTTTGCAACGCAAAAAACGGTTCGTCATTTGGACATCCGAGCAAGAAGTTATGCCAATTTTCCCAAAGTCGCTGCAAGCTGCCAGAAAAACTAAAATGCTTCGAAATTGTTAAGGGGGAGAGCTTGTGTATGCATGATTTGAGGGGGGGAGTTATTTGTTTAATGCTTTACTTGTTAACTTGTATGTGCTATGCAATTATTAAGGGGGAGTCATTTGTACTCACATTGCATGCATATTACTTATTCAAGTTTATCAAGTTTTGTGATCATAAAAAAGGGGAGATTGTTGAGCCTTAAACGCATGGTTGCGTTTAATGCGTTAAATTATCCCCGGTCAATCTTTGAGTTTTGATGATCAACAAAACTTGAGTTTGTTATACTAATGCATCTACTTAGTGTGCAGATTAAGTGATGAAAAGTGGAATGAAATGAAGAAAATCGAGTGTGCATATTCTGGTGATCATCGCCCCAGGCGATGGGTGCCAGGCGAGGCATCGCCACGCACATCGACAGAGGCGATGGCTAGGCGAGCATGCGAGGAAGATCGCTCCAGGCGATGATGACCATCGCCTGAGGCGATGGCAACCAGGAGTGACATCATCCCGCACATCGACAGAGGCGACGCCGAGGCAATGCGCGGGCATGCGCGCAGGGGAGATCGTTCGAGGTGATGGCTGGAACAAGCCTACAAACTTCTACAAAGTGTTGATCATTATTATTCTAAATTGTATTGCAATCTCCATACATTGTTGTTGTATTGGAGTTTGTAATTCTCTTCTTTGTTAGAGTCTTGTTTTCTTCGTGTGAGTGCACCGTGAAGGTGTTTTTGTTGAGTTTATTGTAAAGGTCCTCCAACACCAAAGCAAGTTGGAAAATTGTAAAGTCGCCAACAAGTGAAGTTGGTGCATGTGCTGTAGCTATCCTTGGAGCCCTTAAGGCCAAGAAGACTCGTGAAGAGTGTTGGTAGCTCGGGAAGAGCTTTGTGTACTCGGGAAGAGTATTGTGCTCGGGAAGAGCTTGTGTACTCCGGAAGAGTATTGTGCTCGGGAAGAGCTTGTGTACTCGGGAAGAGTAGTGTGCTCGGGAAGAGCTTTGTAAACTCGGGAAGAGTTGTTGTGTGGCTAACTTGGAGCCCTCAAGGCCAAGACCAATTGTTCTAGTGGAACCACGGTTGGAGGTTATCTAACCGGGAAGAGGAGACGTAGGCGATTCATCGCCGAACTTCTATAACAAATATCCTTGTCATTTACCGTTTTATTTCTTTACGCATTTATTTATTTTGTTCTTTTTATTTATCGATTGACTCAAGGCTTCCGCAAAGCGCAAAACTCTTTTATTTTTCAAACTCATTTTAAAACGCTAAAGTAGCCAAGGAATCTCATTCACCCCCCTCTTCGATTCCAACAAAAAGGCACCTCAAAAGTGGGAGAAAATTATAAAATCATTAATACCTTTATGAATTCATTTTGAAGGCTAGGAACTCTTTCTACAATCAGCCCTTTTTTTCCTGAGCTCGTCCCTTAACCGGTATAATAAAAGACACGTGGTATATTTTTATCATAATTCATGCCTACTATCAATGTAGCATAACACTTATATAAGAAGATTTGAAAAGGCAATCATGTTTTCTTGGAAGTAAGAACAATGGGGGTAAAAAACCTACAAATTGGGGGAGTGAACGCCAGCTTCTATGGCCGTTTTTGCTGAAATAATCTACCAATTTCTCATCCTCTTCAGAAGTCCAAGGCCCTTTTCTTTAACTTTTCTTTGCACCCATTAACAAAACCATACAAAAGTCAAAAAGAGCTCACTTTCAGGTGATTTGGCTAAGAAAACAATCACTCTTCCCGGAGTAAATAAAGCAAACTCCTTCAATGAACATAAAGAGAGTTCAAATCAATGATTCTTTGGTTACCAACCTACTAACAAACATTAGATGCAAAAATGGCCAAAAATCATATTATGCATTTTGTTGTTACTGTTGGGGAAAACAAAAATAAGCAAAGATTTGTCACTCTTGAACCATCATTCGTTTCAAGGAGGCTGGTAGTTATCTTATTCTAAGATGGGATCCGATAAATCTTTCTTATGAAATAATTAGTTTCTTTGGAGGAACTATCTAAAATTAAGAAATCATTTAGAGGCTGCTTTCTACTCTTGGAGTTGATTACTTTGTTGGAATTAATACATCAATGAAGAATTCATCACAACGTAAAAGACCAAGAGTACCATCTCAAATTCCGAGGTAGCAAAATCTGTAGACAAAGAGCGGAGAGAATAGAGAAAGCCACAGAAATCGATTTGGGGAACAAATAACAAACCCAATCACACAAAAATTAAAATCGCGCTGAGAAAAACGAAACCCAAAATCGAATTTAAATCGCGCCTGCAAAAACCGATTAAATCGCGCCTGCAAAATCCGAAACCCAAAATCGAATCAAAAGCAATCCTCAAGCCCTCCGAGAAGCCTACAGAAACAAAATAGGGATATTTGACAAAGAGCATAGAGAATAGAGAAAGCGCAGAAATCGACTTGGGGAACAAATAACCCTAAAATCCCAAAAAGAGAAAAGATAAAGCGGGAGGAAGTTACTGTTGGAGAACTGGTATACCTTTACCAGGAAGCTGAGCGGTGGCAGAGTAAATATCAGAGCGGTCGCGTGAAGATAGCGGCGGTGGATAGGTTTGAAAATGAGAGAAGTGAACAAAAAAATATATTGTCCAAAGAAGTGAAGATGAGGGGCGGCTAGGTTAGGCCGTTAGGGTGTAATTTTTTTCCCAAAAGCACTGTTCATCCATTCGGGTAAAACAGACTCAGGTTACTGTTTATAGTACTGTGCGCTTATTATATTATCAAATATTATATTGTACTAATACTAATTTCTTGTACCTTGCGATACACCGCAAATTGTTTAAAGTAGGCAAATTTAAACCCAGACACTAAATAGAATATTCAGACAACCAAATAACGAATTTCATCAATATATATAAACCAGAAGATCAAGCTTAAGTATACAATGATAATAAATGAAACAAATAACTTTCGCAATACCTAGCTCTTTCCTTTTGGAGGCAAGGTCGAACCTAAAAATTAATTGTCCTCACTATAATTAGTATGACAAAAAAAAGAAAAAAGAGTGATTACACGAATTCGTGTCCTGGTAAGAGCCTTGCATCTTCAACAGATGGAAAAGGAAGCAAAAAAAAAAGGAGTAGGGATCTAATGATAACCTTGAGACGGCCCCTCAAAGCGAATGTAGTCATACATAACCCCATTGAATGGACCTGCGCCTCTCGATTGCTTTAGATATATAGTGTTCCTTCCATTCACCAGTTGAAACCCTGAAAATTTCACACTATACAAAGAGTATAATCCGTGGATTCCATGTCTTGCGATTGCATTATCCCTCCCTATTCTTCTTGTTGTAAATTGTGGGCGTTTTGAATAAGGGTTGTTCATCCTCACCTATCAATGCAAAAATTATTTAACTACTTGTAACGCAAACTGCATGGAGGAGATTATGGAAGATGATAATTCTTGTCCAAAAGGTTATCGTAATATCCCGTGCCATTTGATGGATAAAGTTTATCGGTTAAACATTTTAGTAAAGATAACACAAATGTGTGGAGCACATTATAACGTTCAAACGTGAGGGTATACCTCCCTCCCAACCCTGTATTTGAAGTGACAATTACGAATATTCCAAGGAAGGCCGAATGAAAATTGGTCTAACAAGTTTATTAGTTAATACTTGTATTTCACCAAAATTAGCCGATGCCAAAGCCAGCCTGAGTGTATAGGTTCCTGTCTTTATCACTTTCCTTAGATCAAATGAAATTTGCCATATGGTTGGCGTATAGTCATGTATTCCAACTTTCCTGTAAAATATATCAATAACTGAAATCAGAAAGATCGTAGATATATAAAGCTAAAATTTGCACATAAACATTACCTATTTACATGAGCAAAAAACCAGTCTTTTCGATAATCACTGACCCCAACAGTGTAAACGAGATCGTGAGTAGGATACAGATCCGTGTATCTATCCCATAACCCATACTGCCTAAATCTGAATTCAAATATTTCATGTTAATATATACCAGGTATATCGATCTTATCTAAAAGTTTGTCGTGTTGTTCGAGTAAAATCTTGAAGCTGCTTTAACTTACTTTTCTGTGCCATTAACTTGTAAATTGGTCATCAGCCTTGGATTCGGATCCGGCACGTAAAATTCAGCAGCAGAACGATCCGGGATTCCTATTTCCCATAGAGTTGGGCCATTTCTTGGAGGATCATACACGATATCACCTAGTGTAATTTGACTACCTGAATATAAGAATTTTACCTTTTAGGAATAAATAAAACACATCAACAATTGAATGGGTCAAACTTACAAGGTAAATTTTTTTTTTTACCTGGTTTGATTATCACATCATTACTCTTTTTGTAGTCTCCCATGATCCCTGGAACCCATCCATACAAATCATACCTGCCTTCTCTGATATTTCTTATTGTGAAATATCCCCTTTCATCAGTTTGAGTCCAAAATTGATAGCCCTGAGTTTTAATTGTGTGAAATCATTTTAGAAACAAGATTTCACAGAACTCCATTGTTTACTAATTCGCAAATGATAGGCCCTCTCTAGCTGAGTATGAAAACTATATATAATAGAATCTGATTTTCTATTTTTTTTATTTTCTGAGCGACAGACTATTTTATTTAACTCATAGAGTTTGTCATTGCTTGCCTAGTAAATTACCTTGGTATCTTCTTGCCAAGATCCTACATCTCCCGGTGGAGCCAATCCGATGTATGCTGATTTTGCTGGTATAATACGTTTGTTAATATACCTGTCACGGATCAACAATCGACCAGTAATTGTACCCCTTTGATTGGCATGAGGGAAATCCTTCGATGATGGGAAATCATATGGCCATTTCTTGGTTTCGATCACCATCTAAATATTAACATGTTAGTGTTGGCCCCAGATTAGGCAACAAGAGATAGAAAATAGCAAAAAATGAAGAATAAAATGGACACCAGAATTTACGTGGAAAACCCCTAAAGATTATTAGGGTAAAAACCACGGGCAAGATGAAAAGATTCAACTATAATATTTTGTGGGTTACAACCTCTCTCTATCTTTTAAAGAGAACAACACTCTCAATATAGGAGAAAACTACCTCACAAATATTATAGAATACACACTTAAATGTAGAGATATGAGAGAACACTCTGAAATGGAATGAATGAAATGAAATCAGAATAGCTCTATTTATAGGGTTGAAGATGTGCATTAAATGCACATCTCCCAACTGCCATCTCCCCAACTCCCATCTACCAACCACCCACATTAATTGTGGGTGGACAAAGTCAACATTTCTCCCACTTGGAGATTTGATTGAGAATCAAGCACATCTCCACACCCTTCAATCTTGCCTTACCCCGCTGCTTACGTTTTTGCTAGGCCACTTGAGGATCCGCACCACTCAAACTTATCAGCACTAACATGCTTCGTCAGAAAATCAGCTATGTTCTCATTCGTATGGATTTTCTGCATATCTACACTTCCGTCTTCTACTACTTCCCGCACAAAATGAAACTGTACTCCAATGTGTTTCGTTCTGGAATGAAAGGATGGATTCCTTGCAATATGTAAGGCACTCTGACTATCACAAAACAGGAGAATCTTCTCCTGTTTGCACCCGAGCTCCTCCAATAACCTTTTATTCCATATTGCCTCCTTGCAAGCCTGAGTAGCTGCCATATATTCTGCCTCTGTTGTAGATAACGCTACAACTGTTTGCAGTTTTGAAACCCAGCTTACAGCTCCTCCTGCAAGTGTAAACACATATCCAGTAGTAGATTTTCTTTTATCTGGATCACCTGCATAATCTGAATCCACATAGCCCCTGAGTGTAAAATCCGATCCTCCATAACATAATGCAGCATTCGAGGTACCCTTAATATATCTAAGGATCGTCTTAACCATACTCCAATGCTCTCTTCCAGGATTCGCCATGTACCGACTGACTGCTCCCACTGCTTGTGCAATGTCTGGTCTTGTACAGATCATAGCGAACATTAGACTTCCCACCGCTGATGCATACGGTACTCGAGACATCTCAATCCTCTCTGCTTCACTGCTAGGACTCATCTCGGAGGATAACTTGAAGTTAACAGGAAGAGGGGTAGATATTGGCTTACAATCTTGCATGTTGAAGTGTTGCAAGATTTTCTTCAAATAGTTTTTCTGGGAAAGCCAAATCTTTCTGTTACTTCTGTCTCGGTGAACTTGCATCCCTAGAATCTTGTTTGCCGGTCCCAAGTCCTTCATATCAAATTCCCTAGCCAATTGTGCCTTTAATTCTTGGACTCGATCATTGTCGGGGCCTGCGACCAACATGTCGTCCACGTACAACAACAAAACGATGTAATCATTGTCCTCAGATCTCTTGTAATATGCACAAGGATCTGCATTAAGTCTGTTGTACCCAAGGCTCATGATATAGGAATCAAATCTCTTGTACCAACACCTCGGCGCCTGTTTGAGACCGTACAGAGATTTGTTCAACCTGCAAACCAAGTTCTCTTTGCCTATTTCAGCAAAACCTTATGGTTGGAGCATATAAATTTCTTCTTCAAGATCTCCATGAAGAAAAGCCGTTTTCACATCTAGCTGCTCTAGATGTAGGTCAAACACCGCACATAACGCCAATACTACTCTGACTGTAGTAAGTCGGACCACAGGAGAAAATATCTCATTGAAGTCGATACCTTCCTTCTGAGCATATCCTTTTACCACCAATCTTGCACGATATCTTTCCACTTGGTTGTTACCATCACGTTTGATCTTATAGACCCATCTGTTACCGATGGCTTTCCGTCCTCGTGGTAGTGTAACAAGACCCCAAGTTTGATTCCGGTCCAAAGCCTCCAATTCTTCCTGCATAGCTTGCATCCACAGGGATATATCCGAACTTTGAGTAGCCTCCTGGAAACTCGATGGCTCACCATCCTCTGTCAGCAAGCAGTATGCAATATTGCTTTCAGTATCATAATCTGAAAGCCAAACCGGTGGTCTCCTCTCGCGAGTAGACTGCCAAACTTTGAGAACCCCTGACTCATCTGGTTCTTGTTCATCGTGCTCTGGTAATACCTCAGAAGAAACTTGATCTTCTTCTGTCTTATTTTCCATATTTTCCACCTGAATTATAGTAGTATCTGAATTCAATGTGCCTTTGTCTCCCTTCACTTTATCTTCCTCGAAGATAACATCCCTGCTGATAATAAGTTTGTGGGCAGTGGGATCCCACAAGCGATACCCCTTGACACCATCAGCATAGCCCAAGAAGATACACCTTCTGGATTTAGAATCCAACTTCGATCTTTCTTGTTCGTTGTCTAGAACGTACACCGGACTTCCAAATGTATGTAGTCGAGAATAATCAACCGGCTTTCCAGTCCACACCTCCATTGGAGTCTTCAGATCAATCGCCACTGATGGAGATCGATTGATAATATAACTGGCGGTCTTGACTGCTTCTGCCCAAAATGACTTGGCTAGATCAGCAGTCTTCAGCATGGCTCTTGTTCTGTCCAACAAGGTTCTGTTCATCCGCTCTGCCACTCCATTTTGCTGAGGAGTGTAAGCCGTTGTGAATTGTCTTTTGATGCCCTCTCTTTGGCAGAATGCATCAAATTCATCACTTGTATATTCTCCTCCATTGTCAGTCCTCAAACACTTGATCTTCTTTTCAGAGTCAAGCTCAACTCGCGCTTTGAACACTTTGAAGACTGGAAAAACATCTGATTTCTTCTTGATAGGATACACCCAGCATCTTCTAGAGAAATCATCAATGAACGAGATAAAATATCTCGCTCCTCCTAGAGATACAACCGGTGCTTGCCAAACATCAGAATGAATCAGCTCCAGAATACCGCTGCTTTTGGCTGTAGATGTGCCAAACTTTAGTCTATGTTGTTTACTGGTAACACAATGCTCACAAAAGGGTAGAGACACTTTTGTAAGCCCCGGCAGCAGCTTCCGTTCCGAGAGAACCTTCAACCCTCGTTCTGACATATGCCCGAGCTTCCTATGCCATAACACTGTTAATTTTTCTCCCGAACTAGTCGATGCAACAGCTAGTTCTGCCTCTTTGTGTGTTTTCCCCTGAAGTACATACATATTCTTGTAAGCTTTTTCTGCCTTCAGTACCACAAGCGCGCCTTTGACAATCTTCATGATGCCATTTTCGATACGGGTCTTGCACCCGATATCGTCCGATTGTCCCAAAGACAAAAGATTCTTTGTCAGACCCTTCACGTGTCGTACCTCCTGTATGGTGTGAATAGTATTGTTACAAAATATGAGATAGTGGAAAAAATCTCTATTATAAATTCATCATTAATCTGAAGAAAATAATGAAGTATTTATACAAAGAAAAACAACCAAGAAACCTAGTTTAAACAATCTCTTTAAATCTAAACTTATCATTATCTCCTAATCTAATATCTCTAATAAATAATAAAGATAAAATAGTATCTAATATGATAATTATCTAATTATCTCCAACACTCCCCCTCAAGCTAGAGAATAGATATTTATCATTCCTAGCTTGCTTGTCAATTGATTGAATGCTGTCTTTGATAAACTCTTCGTTAGAATATCTGCAACTTGATGTCCTGAAGGAACATAAATCATACATACACTTTTATCCTCAATTTTTTCTTTGATAAAGTGCCTGTCGATCTCAACATGCTTTGTTCTATCATGATGGACTGGGTTATGAGCAATGTTTACTGCTGCCTTGTTGTCATAGTAGAGTTTCATAGGCTCTTTGTTAAAAAACTTCAATTCCTCCATTAATCTAGATAGCCAAATACCTTCACAGAGTCCTTGAGCAACAGCTCGAAATTCTGCTTCTGCACTGCTTCTAGACACAACTGATTGTTTCTTACTTCTCCAAGTAACAAGGTTACCCCATACATAAGTACAATAACCTGTAGTTGATCGTCTATCCATTACTGATCCAGCCCAATCAGCATCAGTGTATACCTCAATACCACGTTTTTTATTTTTTTCGAAAAACATGCCTTTACCAGGATTTCCTTTGAGATACCTCAGAATCCGCCGTACTGCCTCAAGATGTTGGTTGCATGGGGAATGCATGAACTGACTTACAACACTCACAGCAAACGCAATATCTGGTCTCGTGTGAGAAAGATAGATTAATTTTCCTACCATACGTTGGTAACTTTCTCGATCCACTTTATTAGTGTCATCGTTTAACCCGAGTTTCAGGTTCTGTTCCATAGGTGTCTCGGCTGGTTTGCAGCCTAGCATACATGTTTCCTTTAGTAAGTCCAGTGTATATTTCCTTTGGGATATCGTGATTCCTACTTTGCTCCGTGCTACTTCCATTCCCAAGAAATATCGCATGTTTCCCAGATCCTTAACTTCGAATTCAGTAGCTAGAAATTCCTTCAGTTTTCGAGCTTCTTCTATATTATCACCTGTTAAGATAATATCATCCACATATACTATCAAGATAGTTATCTTTCCATCATCCAAGTGTTTGTAGAATAAAGTATGGTCAGTCTGTGATTGAGAGTATCCATTTCCTTTGATTGCTTTACTAAACTTCTCAAACCAAGCCCTGGGAGATTGTTTCAGACCGTAAAGAGCCTTTTTCAGTTTGCATACTTGATCAGCTTCATTTATATCTCCAAATCCAGGTGGAAGTTCCATGTATACCTCTTCATTTAGATCCCCATTCAAGAAGGCATTCTTAATATCTAGCTGTTGTAATGGCCAATCAAGATTAGTAGCTAAAGATAGTAGCACCCTTACTGTATTTAATTTTGCTACTGGAGCAAAAGTCTCCTGATAATCAATGTCTGCTGTTTGAGTGAATCCTCTGGCTACCAATCTAGCTTTATACCTTTCAATACTCCCATCTGCTTTGTATTTAATAGTGAAAACCCATTTGCACCCTACTGTTTTCTTGTCTTTAGGTAAAGATGTAATCTCCCAAGTATCATTTTTATTTAATGCATTTATCTCCTCAACCACAGCCTTTCTCCATTCTGGAATAACAACTGCCTCATGGATATCCCTAGGAATCTCAATGCTCGACAGATGACATGTAAAATCTCGAAATTTGGGAGACAAAGTATTGTAGGAAATGAATTTTGCTATAGGGTGAGCTGTGCATTGTCTTACTCCTTTACGAAGTGCAATAGAAATATCAAAGGTCTGAGGGAATTACCTCTGATTCAGTGGTTTGTTGAGCAGGATTTGGTTCGACTTAATGGTTTTGTTGAGCATCGGTCGGTTCCATACCTTGAATCTTGTTCCGTCGTGAATAAACAATGAAATCAGGTCGAGTTTCATCTCCCCCTGCCTCAAATTCGTTGATAGTGGTTATGGGCAGCGTATTTTGAGGCTAGAAGTCAATATTGGAAGGCTGTGGCAGCATATTTTGAGGCTGTAAGTGAATACTGGAAGGCTGATTAGAAGACTGGTCAAATGGATCTGGTGTACCTGACTGGAACTGAGCTTCAACCATGTTCTCCCCATGAAGCGAAGTGTTTGGAAAAAAAGGTTGGTTTTCGAAAAAAGTAACATCCATTGACACAAAAACTTTGTTTAAGGAGGGGGAATAACACTTATAACCAAGTTGACATGGTGAATAACCAAGGAAAATACACTTAATGTCACGTGGTCAAGCTTGGATTTACTTGGATTATGATTGTGGACAAACGATGTGCAACCGAAAGTACGGGGAACTAAGGAAGAGACAAGCTGAAAATGAGGATATACAGCTTTAAGAGTGGATAAGGGAGTGTGAAGATCAAGAGCACGATTGGGCATTCTATTTGTTAAATATGTTGCAGTGAGGACAGCGTCTCCCCAATGAAATTTAGGAACATGCATAGTGAACATTAATGCACGTGCTATTTCCAAGAGATGACGATTCTTTCGTTCAGCAACACCGTTCTGCTGTGGGGTATATGGACAAGTTGTATGGTGAAGAATACATTGGTTTGCAAGGTATTCCCCAAGGGTGGAATGAAAGAATTCACGGCCATTGTCGGTTCGTAATGTTTGAATAGTGGTATGAAATTGATTTTTGATCATCGAATTAAATTTTTGAAAGGTATGAGTTGCTTCCGATTTTTCTTTAAGCAAATACACCCAACACACTCGTGTATGATCATCAATGAATGTAATGAACCAACGTGACCCTGAATTGGTGTGGACACGAGAAGGCCCCCATATGTCACTATGAATTAGTGAGAATGGGCGGCTAGATTTATATGGTTTAGACGGGAAGATAGAACGTGTGTGTTTAGCTAATTGACATACTTCACAAGAGAAAAAACTTGGATTTTTATTACGAAACAAAGATGGAAATAAATGTCTCAAATACTGAAAATTCAAATGCCCTAATCTACGGTGCCATAACATAATCAAAGCATGATTCGAGGAGGAAAAAGAATCAGCAGTGACTTGATAAACTTGTGGATCCGCAACAGGAACAACATTAAAGTGATAAAGACCGCCCTCAGCTCTAGCATTGCCAATCGTCTTCCCCGAACCCAGCTCGTGAAATATACAACAAGATTCAGAGAATTTAGCAATACAATTGTGAGTTTTGGTTAACATACTAATCGATAACAGATTGCATGTTAATTTGGGTACATGAAGCACTGCGTGAAGTGTTAAGGACGCAGAAATTTTTATGGAACCTTTCCCAGTCACAGTGGATAATGAACCATCCGCTATGCGTACCTTGAGATTGCCAGGACAGGGTGTATAGGAACAAAATAATGTTGGGCTACCTGTCATA
Organism: Haberlea rhodopensis; assembly: GCA_907163345.1. Classification (NCBI taxonomy): domain Eukaryota; kingdom Viridiplantae; phylum Streptophyta; class Magnoliopsida; order Lamiales; family Gesneriaceae; genus Haberlea; species Haberlea rhodopensis. The sequence goes on from CAJQUN010001282.1 coordinate 16,676, forward strand.
TGGTCAGATGCGCCTGAATCAAGGATCCAGGAACTCGCAGCCTCCGTCGAAGCACGAAGAGCAGTATGATTAGTACCTGAATCAGCCAAAGAGCAAGCAGCAGTAGGAGGCGTGGAAACAGATAAATTTAGCAGTCGTTGCAACTGTTCCAATTGTTCTCGACTGAGGGAGACATTCACATTGTCAGATGAAACGGTAGGTAGAGATTCAGTGGGTGCCACAGATGTTTGGTAACCTTTACCCTCCTTTCCTTTGTTACGTGGCTTCCAATTGGCAGGTTTGCCATGTAGTTTCCAGCAATTTGCTTTAGTGTGGTAGGGACGATGGCAAAATTCACAATTAACAGGTTCATCCGTTTGATTGAATTTTGTCAAACCATTCAGTTTTGGTGGCCAAGTGGTGGGACCCTTTGAAGCCAAAGCAGATAGTTCGGGAGAGGTAGCCGAAGAGGGAGCATTCCCGAGCATAACTCGGCGTCTATTTTCCTCGCGGCGCACCTAGAGAAGATCTCACAAATAGTGGGTAGGCTGCCACGACCAAGAATCCGACCCCGTACTTCATCCAAATCTTTGTTAAGGCCTGTTAGAAAGTCGTAAATCCTCTCCTTTTCAACAAATTTCCAGAACTTGACATTCGCCTCTGGTTCACCCCAATCACCTATATAGAATTGATCCAATTCCTGCCAAAGGTTGTTCACCAGCGTGAAATAATCGGTTACATCAAGGGTACCCTGTTTAGATTCATTAAGTTTAGTTTTTAACTCAAAAACTTGCGAACAATTGCCTAGATCGGAATAGGTTTCTGTTACAGCATCCCAAATCGATTTCGCAGTTCGGAGGAACAAGAAATTCTGGCTGATACGAGGCTCCATCGAATTTATCAACCAAGCCATAACAATAGAATTTTCGAGTTCCCATGTAGAACTCCCGGAATCGCCGTTTGCCGGCCGTGTCTTTTCCCCAGAAATATAGCCCATCTTTCCTCGTCCACGAATAACAATAAGGACGGATTGAGACCACTGTAAGAAATTTCTGGAATTTAATTTATGGTTTGTGATCTGTAATGATGAATAATCAAAATTTGTATTGTGTTGAGGTGGAGGAACCGGAGGGGTCGTCTTTGAGGAGTCCTCAGACGTCATTATTTGGTTTATGTTTTGTTGGTTGTTTGAAGCAGAAAAAAATATGAGGAAACAACCCAAAAAAAAAGGAAAAGACGCACGATTGCGTATAGGCGGAATTCCAGAAAACCCGTTTGGGAAAAGCGTTCGGGAATGGTAATCGCTACAGGAGCCGCGCAGTAACCGCGCTACAGTAACGTGAACAGTGCCCAAAAATCGCGTGAACAGTACCCAAAAAGCACGTAAACAGTACTCAAAAAATCACGTGAACAGTAATTGCACGATGAACAGTGCCCAGAATAGCGTGAACAGTACCCAAATTCACGTGAACAGTACTCAAAATACGTGAACAGTACCCAGAAAAATTGATTTAGGGTTCTGGCTCTGATACCATGTTACAAAATATGAGATATGGAAAAAATCTCTATTATAAATTCATCATTAATCTGAAGAAAATAATGAAGTATTTATACAAAGAAAAACAACCAAGAAACCTAGTTTAAACAATCTCTTTAAATCTAAACTTATCATTATCTCCTAATCTAATATCTCTAATAAATAATAAAGATAAAATAGTATCTAATATGATAATTATCTAATTATCTCCAACAAGTATCATCAAACATTTTAATTTTGATGGTTCCTACCCCAGCGATTTCCAAGGCATGATCATTTCCCATTAATACAGATCCTCCTGAGACTGGTTCATACTGGTCGAACCATTCTCTCCTAGACGTCATGTGCCACGTCGCTCCTGAATCCATTATCCATGTGTCATAAAATATTTGTCTGCCTTCCGCAACAGTTGCTGCTTCGCTGAATAGTATTTCTCCACCGTCTGAGGTACTGGCAACATTTCCTTGAGAATCTTTCTCGACACTCTTCTTACTTGTACAATCTTTCTTGAAGTGCCCTTTACCACCACATTTATAGCAGTAAAAATTCTTCTTCTTACTTCTTGATTTGGATCTACCATACTTGTGGCTCCCACTGGAGTCACGCTCTGTCGATCTTCCTCTCATCATTGGCAAAGCCTCTGCATGCTTCGAACTTGCCAACCTGTCTTCCTTGTTCTTGCGCCGACTTTCCTCTTCAAGAACCGCAGCTGCAACATTGTTGAAGACTAACACATCAGTAGTGATATTGTTGGTCAGATTGATGATGAGTTGATCGTACGAATCCGGTAGACTTTGAAGTAGAAGCTCCGCACGTTCAACTTCCTCTATTTTATGCCCCAAAGTAGTGAGTTGGGCAAATAGAGTATTCAGTATATTGATATGGTCGGTCACTGATGAGGGTTCCGACATTCGAAGAGTATAAAGCCTTCTCTTTAAGAAAATCTTGTTGTGTAGTGACTTGGCCTCGTACAGGTTTGTCAAAGTATCCCAAGTATCTTTTGCATTTGTTATTTCGGCGATACTTGACAATACCCCATCGGCTAGAGCCAAATGCAAATTGGCAATAGCATTACCGTTCATCTCATTCCACTTTTCATCGTCCATGCCCTCCTTCGGCCTATCTCCAATAGCCGCCAAGCAACGATCTTTTCGTAGAACTGCTTGCATCTTCATTTTCCACAACATGAAATTACTTCCGTTGAATTTTTCAATCTCGAACCGTGCCGCCATTCCGACAACAATAAAATTGCCTCAATAAAAAAAAATATCTCAAAAAACTTTTCTGATGTGGAAGATCAGTCAAGGCTGCAACCACAGAGCATACTTAGAATTTTTAAGATTTTTACAACGAGGCTCTGATACCACTTGTTGGCCCCAGATTAGGCAACAAGAGATAGAAAATAGCAAAAAATGAAGAATAAAATGGACACCAGAATTTACGTGGAAAACCCCTAAAGATTATTAGGGTAAAAACCACGGGCAAGATGAAAAGATTCAACTATAATATTTTGTGGGTTACAACCTCTCTCTATCTTTTAAAGAGAACAACACTCTCAATATAGGAGAAAACTACCTCACAAATATTATAGAATACACACTTAAATGTAGAGATATGAGAGAACACTCTGAAATGGAATGAATGAAATGAAATCAGAAGAGCTCTATTTATAGGGTTGAAGATGTGCATTAAATGCACATCTCCCAACTGTCATCTCCCCAACTCCCATCTACCAACCACCCACATTAATTGTGGGTGGACAAAGTCAACAGTTAGTATGTGCCAAACAAAAACTTTTTTCTTTTATGAAAAATTGATATTTTTCCTATTTAAGAGTAGGTGACTGTCTTGTAAACTTGGGGTACTTAGGGGACATGCATGACATAAAAACTTGTAACGGAGGCTGGCTTACCCGGTGGGAAACGAGCTAGTGGTGTCGTCACAACAGATATGTCTAAAAAGGTGAGTTATGTTTAAGCTCCTTCTATTTTGTTGTTACTTTAATGTTAGTGCTAAGAGCATTGTCTTAGGGGTAGATCTTCTAATACATTAGGAATATTATCTGGATGCACCACGTGGCACTACCCTAGAGTAACAATGCAACATCAATATTCCCCATTTTGCCTACTTGTAACGCACAACAAAATGATGATTTTAAGGTTCTGGGGATATGATATTTACCTGTCTTTTAGCGTCTTTCCAAAGTGAAATTGTATCGGTTCCGGAATCAGAGTTGAGATATATAAAAACCGGGCCGAAGACCTTTTTCCAGGCCTCTCCATCGCGCAATCTAACTCCAAAATTTGGACCAGCGTAGTGCCCACTAAAAAACATCTGTAACACAAAATTATATTAATATTGTGAAATTTTTGATCAGCACAAGATCCAAATCAGGTACTCACAGCTAAAGATGTGGGGCCCACATGAGATGTAAGATCTTGCTTGACAGGGCCGCCGCCTCGAAACTCATCACTCGGTGTTATCACCCAAAACCCCACGCTAGGAGACGAACTAATCCACCCGTGCACATGGTTCTCCTTACTTTCACACGAGTACTGATACTTGTCATCCACCTACATGAAATATTTTTCATAAACTATAAGCTTAATATACCTAATTTAATTCAAACATAGAATATAATGAAATTATTTCACCTGTCCTTTTAGAGAGGAGTTGGCGGGATTTGTGAGTAAAATGGCTTCTTTGTAATCAAGAACATGACCTGTTGACCGATCATAATCTGTGGGCATGATCCTTTGTAAGTTGTCCGATATAACCATGTAATGGAATCTAAATTATCATAAAAAAAATACAGAGTTACATATATAACTTTATCATGGAGCAAGTAGAATTGAAGTTCATGAAATCTATCTCGATTCATTAGAAAAATCCTTACATATTTTGGCGAAGCTTAAATGCAATTCTTGCTTCATCTATGTTCAAATCTGGCCATCCTTTCAAGTGCTCTAATATCGCGTATGAATAGAAACCAGAAACCCCGCGTAACATTATAAATCTGCAAAAAGGATGATACATGAAATTTAATATTTTTCCACCATATGATATAAATAAATTTTGAATAAAGGGCGTGAACCTTTTGTCTATATTTAGGGGGAGGGCTTTGTCACCCTGAGAAAAATTCCACGTCTTTGTGAATGACACTTCGATATGATTTTTGGTTTCTGCAGTAACCTTGAAATTTGTACAGTCCAATCTGCGCAATAAACGAAAAATGAGATCAAACTGTGTATAAATGTGCTTGCAATTAAGTGGAATAGCTTTCAATCCTTCAACCTATATTTTGTTAGAAATCTAATGTTTGGAGAAATGATTTTCTTATTATCATTTTCAACTTATGTACACAATTTATATTTTTCATCATTTGTTGCATCTTTCAAGCACATGTTTTTGTTTTCTTCGACTCGACTCTGTAGTCCATTCAAATTCCTGTACATTTGGAGAGTCAAATTCCTGTACATTTGGAGGCTAAACACTCTTCTTGTCTTGATTTGTCTTTGAATGATCCAACTTGGTTATTTATTTTCAACATATTTTACGTACAAATGATTCTATATCACACATATATAATCATATACGTTTGTTGCATTCTATCCTACATATTTACGTTATTTGTATTTTATCTTGTTGATTGATGGCTGAGATTTCATCGTCAATGCTAGAGTTGATCAAGTTAACGGAATATGCAGTGTTAATTAGTAATATTAACTAGCCATTAAGTGGCAGTTACAAAAGTATTGCATTAGGGTATAAATTGGTTGAACACTTGGAAGCATCGTACTCATATTCATTTTTCTGGTGTTCGTTCGTTCTTATTCATAATTGTTCTGTGACTCTTGCACCCGAGTTTAGAGTGATTTCTTAACAATTCTAAATAATAAAAATGTACTAGTCGCTACATTGGTTCAATGTTGGGAATCTGCAACTACCACGTTGGATAACTTAGTTAAATTTGGGCCCAAGCCGATATCCGAGTTGGTGGAGTAGGGTAAGTTTGGGACCTTAAGGCCATGAGTTCGATTCCTTTCTCGATCTGACTTAATTAAATTTGTTTAGAGTGTCCTTGTATAAGTATAATAACTAGAATTTTGAGATCTTACGTAGAGAAAAAACCGTTGCGTGTGGTTGGGTTACTCCATACGATGTCCCAGTACCTACAATGAAAGAATTTACCAAAAGTAAATAAAATTTATGAAATTTGCTTCAGGGTTTTACATATTGTTAGTATTAGAAACTGAGAGTGGGATCTATAATCTATACTAAGTTATACAACATATTCAAATCTTATTTTACTATATTAAAACGTCATATTCTCCATTAATGCAATAATCAAATATTTCAGATGTTAATTTGATATTAAAACTCGATAAGTGTTGTAGTTCCAAATATTTATATATATATATAGGTAATAATAATCGTAAGTAGAAGTAAATGGTCACCCTCTCCGTGTTTCTTTGTATCGATATTCGAGTAGATTGTGAATCCCTTGGTATCCTACCCCAGTTATCAGACCTGACGGATTTGATAACTGAAGTTTAACGATGCCGTTATCCATCTCCAACTGCATAAAAAACATATGTAAATTGTAGTCAGGCATATTTTATTAAATTAAATGTCATTATTACTCATTTATTTTTCTTAAAACTTAGGTTCACATATTATTACGTGATGCTTGGATATATGCAGCGTAAGTGGAGGAGACGACTCTTGACTACCCTCTGTGGTCCATCTGCAATAGCAAGCCAGGACAAATAGATGACATTAATAAACTAAATAGATTTTGACTTCCTTCTCACTTTTCGCATCAAAATTATTATTATTAGAATAACCAGCAACAACAAACATAATAAAATCTTGGAAATATATTATTAGTTAATAATGTAGTTCAAACTTAATAAGATTTGACCTCCATTTTTTTTTTATTGGATTCGCTGCTCTTCACATTTCCATGTTATAAAAGCTCATGATTTTATATTTCTCATACATTTGGTTCGTTTATTTTATTATAATTTTAGATATTTATTAAAAACAAATCCAAGTCCTTTTCTTTAAAAAAAAAAAAAATTCATCATATTGCAAAGGGTAAAAAACCGACCATTTAGCACTTTACCCCATAACCTTTCAAAATGTGCACTTAACCCCTGAACAATTTTCCCGACTATTCTGGCTACAAATCCCCTCATTTGAGTCGCACATGCCAGAATATCCGGGAAAATTGTTCTCTTGTTCAGAGGGTTAAGTGCAATAGTTAAATTTGTTCAGTGTGCTAAATATACTTTTTGAAAGGTTAGTAGGTAAAGGGGCTTTTTACCCTATATAACATAGCTAATTCATAATATTTTTTATAATAATTAAATGTGAGAAAAAGCATAGCAACAATCTTAAAGTCGATGAAACAAAATCAAGATGATAAAAATTTATAGAGGAATTGTACATCAAATCAAATCTAGACAAACGCGTGACATTAAAAGCCAATTAAATGAATGAACAGATAATAAAAAGGAAAAGTGTAACGTAATATTTATTTAATTAATATGAATTAAATGAAAGTTTTAGTAATGCATGCATAACTAACAAACAGACTAATAAATAAATTAGAAATAAATTTAATGAATTTGTAAAAGGAAAATAACGTACCCGTCTGGGATCTTGGTGCAATTGACAAGCGATACCATATAACAACTAATTCCAATCCATACTAAGACTGACCTAATTACAGTTCGAAACTCCATTCTTATCTGTAAACAGAAATACATATTATTATAAGTTCCTTATAATAATACAATAATTTGAAAATTAAATTTTAAAGAATATATAATATTCAAAATATTTGTTTAGCAAGTGATGAAATTCAATCAGACAAGCAATTAATTTTTTTTGATTTAAAGTACTCAGCTGGTCAACACTTGATCGTTGGTATAATGTGATTTGAAAAAGATAATTGTACACAAAATCTTTCAGAAAATGGCGAGAAGAAATATTATTCACAAAAAAATGAAGAAGAAGAAGAAATAACCTTAAAATTTACGCAGAGGAACAGAAAGAGAGAAGTAGATCCAAAGGAAGAATCAATTTATCAAATTCAGCCTTGTTTTACAAAGTTGATGATGGAGCAGATAACAACGTCGTAAAGGAACCATCTTATGTTCTTCAAGAATGCCGATGTTCTAGACAAGAGAAAACACCCTCATGTATGCGTGTATATATAGTGATACGTACAAGTATTTTTAAATCGAATTATAAAATATATTTAAATATAAAAGAAGTATATTTGTAACTGGAAAATAATAATCAATGAAGACTAGGAGTCTGCGTTTTGATCGAATTGGGTTTCTTAGGTGTTTATCATGCAAAAATAATAATTTTTGGTTTATCTTTTTTTATATGATCAGGAGAAATCTTTTACGGGGCAACATTCACAATTAATTATATGGGTCCCAAATTTATTTTTACTTTAAACCCAAGGCGTTATAAATTTTGTGTTTAATGTATATATTTTGATCATGTCTATTAAGAAAAACATGGGGTTTCAACTCAAAACCAATTGGTAATGAGTGGAGTAACAAATGTATCTTATAATGAACTAACATAGCTTTTAAGTTCCAAATGTGTGATAACTCTCAACACGACATGTATCTTATAATGAACTAACATAGCTTTTAAGTTCCAAATGTGTGACAACTCTCAACACGTCCCCTGACATTATATAAATCAAACACATGAATTAATAACACGGGTGACAGTGAGCATTCGTGCGGAATAACCAATCACATGAAAAGTCTGATCTGATATCATATTAAGAATACGAGTTCAAACTCAAAATCAATTGATAATGAGTGGAGTAATCCATGTATCTTATAAAGACCTAACATAGCTTGTAAATTATCAATGTAGGGCAACTCTCAACATTGTCAAATATTTTATATAAATTTCGATGATACGTGAAATTTGATTTTGATTTTAGAAAGTCACGAAACTTTTTTGACAACATTTTTAATGAGAGATCATGCAAATTTATGGTAAATACGATAATATTTTTGAAAGACGAGCAAATATTGTTTTGTTATCTTTTAAACTTTTGTGGCCAAAACCGACATTAATTAACTTTGGAAGATAATTGTGATATTTTGAATTAGCTTCGAAATTTCGAGGTTATTTGAAATATTAATGAATTTTTAAAAAAAAAAAATTGAGAGTTTAATTTGGTTTCGAAGTGTTGAAAAAATCAAAATTTGCACTGAAATTTCATAAAACCGAGAAGTTGTTATTTTGATTTAATTTAGAGCTGATACAGATGGTGAATCAGTATTCTTACCTCGCCTCTGTGAAGATTAATCATAGACAATATGAAATCTCTTCATTTTGGTGTAGATGTGAAAAAGTTTTTCGTTGTCTGGTAAAGGTAAAATATTACTATAATTTATCATGAATTTTACTAATTTCCCTTCTGAAATGTCAAAGCCGATACCTGCTACAAGTTTATATTGTTTGTACCGACCACCACTTACAGCAACTCCCAGCCACTCACCCCTTACAACCTTTCCCAATGATAATGATTTGAAGAGAAAATACAGATTCAGCTCTTGGATTGACGATTTCCAGTCAAGACATATGTTAAACAACTCTCATTGTCTTGTTTATATGTCAGTGCTGTTATTTTATCTCTGTCCCGCAATTAGAGAAATCAGTTGGCTTGAGCTCAATTATTTTATCTAAGAAATGTTGACTCTAGTACTGATGAATCAAGCAATATTTTTACAATGGGAATACTACATTTTCGCAGCAACAGAGTAATTTATGTGCGTCTATCGCTGAAAGTGAGATAGGACCGATTCACTTACGCTTAAACGTATACATGTAAATCATGGTGGTACTTTTTCAAGGTAAAGCATCTTTGTTCCTTATAAGGTATTGAGACATCTAAATCATCCATGGATGGTAAAATACACAAACTAGACATGCCCTTAACCAGGGGAATCTATCGATCAACTTCAGAGTGCTAGAAGAGTAAACCTTCAAGCTTCAACACTTGCCAATCAAACTGTGACTTTTGGTCGCCAACCCTCTATCACGTCTTCCTTCTGCGGTCGTGTTTTGACGAAGGAATCCACGGAAAATATAGTCTGGGTGGTGTGGGTGCCATTAAACATGGTAGATAATGTGTTATTAATGTTACTCGAGAAGCACAAGAATACCAACAGAACAAATAAAAAAACAAAACCATCAAAATGAACTCTTGTTTAAAGGCATACAATGTAAGCCAAAAGTTTCATGAAGAAAATACGGAATTAAAATTCGAAAATTTAGGCAGACCAATTTTGTTTTTATATATGTATATATACACATGCATATATAAAAGTCAAAAATATACAATTTTGTAGAAAAATTTAAAAGGGAGACCGTCCTTCAAAGCCTTTCTCTGGCTCTGCCACTGGACATGAACACAAAAGTTTCTTAAATTGGCCACAATTTTCATCTTGGTAACTCATATTTTATAAAGATGGAGCGCTTGGTTGGATTGCTAATATTAAACAATATGGTGATGGCTGAAACATACCTTCATATATGACTTAAGATATGCAAGTGAATCTGGGACAGACCACTTCTTATAGTGCTCCAAAGCAATTTCAAGATGGTAGAGCTTTGGTCCAAGGGACAAGTCGGCTGCTGAGACAGCTTCCCCATTGATAAAAGGGCCCTATGTGTTGTACGTTAAAAGAAATTTTTTTGTAACCATCATGCTTCAACCTTGGATAGAATATCACCATATTATTACAAAATAAAATTGAAAACAATGCATGATATCAGATATCAAATCCGATGGTAAGAAAGGATATTCAAGAGCTGTCGGCAGAGTGATGGGTGTTTGTTTTACTCTCTAATTTTGCCTTATCCAACGTTTGTACAAAACTATGAGAACATCAATCCCCACATTACTACTGGGACAATTCAAATCAAATCATATTTCAGCAAGATTCATTTCAAAATTATCACTTTCATCGAAGCCCATATCACTAACTTGTTTGACTTCACTTTACTAACTGGTATGATATAAAAAAAATCATGCATATGGACACAAAAAACAAAAACCAGTTGCTTACATTTTTTTCAATATAATCATTGAAAGCACTCAGTTCACTAAGTAATGTCTGCTCGGTTCCATCACTCGAGTCCTTGCTCTTGAGAAAAGCAATGAATGTAGAAAAGATCTTTGAGCCACTACAATAATTCGTAGAAGTATATTAAAAAACAGAAGAATTACATCCATGCTATTATTATACTGCATAAGCACTTGGAAAAATTTAATGTTTTGTTAGGGAGTATTAATTGTCACGAAAAAAATAATGTTCCCAAGAAATTATTGGGGAGACAATAATCAAGCGGCAAACGTTTGAATATACCATTAGTATCGGGGTCGAGGTACATGTTTTGGATTCTCATGACTTAAAAATATGTGCAATTACTGGTAGTTGATTATTAGGGAACGATAATTAACCAGGTGGAAGAGTTGTCAAACGTGATGTTTATTTGTTGCATAGTTTAAAAAATTTAAATCATATGTTTACCACCAGATATAATTTGGATAAAGAAAAGAGCTCGTCAAGCTAAGACCTTCATCAATGCTGGCTTAACGCCAATTATGCTCAAGTATAAGGACATGAAATTTTAGCACAAAAGATGTATCGTACACTGAAGCCTTCTCAGTTGGTGTCACCAGTGATGGCTCAGGGAATTTTTCTTCAATCACTCGTGTGATAACATCAGAATCTGGAATCCACCTCTCATCAATCTTTAGCAATGGAACTTTGCGCTCTGGGCTTATTTTTAAGAACCTTTAGAAATAGTTAAAAATATTGATTGGGAAAAGAATTAAGAAACAAATTTTTAAAAAAAAAAAAACATAAATGAACATATAAACATAGCACTATGATTGTAAACTATGGTCAATACCATTCCGGTTTGTTATCCAGATTAACCAACTTCAAGTCATATGGAAGGCTCTTTTCCTCCAACGTAAGCAAAACCCTTTGTGTGAAGGGGCCTGAAACCAATGTTGAAACAGCGCAAGGAATATTTGAAAACAGGGAAAAACCAACACAAACTCAATATCCAAGAAAGAAATAAAGAACGCTATGCTTTCTCAAAATTAAATAAGCATATACACACAACATAATCTTTCAGCAAATCACATCAATTTTGTTAAAATAGTTGCAGGAATCTGTATGATTTATGGTTTCAATGCAAAAAATCTTGAATGAGGTTGCACCTAACTCTTCTTGTTGCAGCCATTAATGGCATTGGGTTAGTGAATACTTTGGTTTTATACAACGTAATAGCAGTTATCCGAACGATGCAGCTTTCCAGGATATTCTAATGGATAAAGAACTATTAGAGTGGGTTTTGGATTGTTTTTGAAAAGTGTTTATTTGCTTTTCAAATTAAAAACAGTAAATTTTGGGTGTTTGATTTTCTTGGTTATGCTGTTGCTTTGCTGGAAAAAAAACAGGTGAAAGAATCAAGTTGAGCGGTGACAAATTTGTAGTACATCAACAAACATACCGTTAATCACAAGCCTAATTGTATCGCATTGTCGCATTTACACTAGCAGTTTTATTAGTTATAGTACAAATGAATTTCACATAGCACATTGAGAAAAGCTCAAAATTTACCGATCTTAATACAATGTTCTAGCTGAACTCGTTCACTTCCAAGCCAGCTCACAACACCGTATCATTCGAGTATTAAAAAAAATATCTTCAAAATCAAACTTCACGGGAATGGAACGAACCAATAAGGTCAAAAGATTGCGAAACAAAGCAATAAAACTCCTGATTTCATTATCGGGACCATTTCGAAAGTGGGATTTGGGCTTACAGTCTCCGAGCTTGTTGGGGGTGGTGGTTGACTCTTTGGCGCAAACTTCAAGCGGGTCGGATGCTTTGGAGCAAATAGTTAAAGCCCAGTTTCTGCGTCTGGTGAAGAGGATCCGGGTTGGCTTATGGTAGACGGTGAGGTGGTTGAATGTGGCCGCCGCTGACGGTGCAATCCTGGCCGTCGACATTGTATGCCTCTTGTTTGTGATGCTTCTAATCCTCAACTCAGCAAGTCCCACACTACATCCTAAAGTTTATTTATTTATGTGGTATAAAAAATAGCCTTAAGAGCCGACGAGGTATAATAACCCCGGCAACTTTTCATAAACCGCTGCCTATGAAGCATTAAATTATTTAGGTTCACTTCGGACCAAAAAGACAAATATACTCTTACTTTTTACATTCACTCTCTCCCTTTTTTATTTCTGTCGATTACTTTCGGATTCACTCTCTTCTTTTTCGGATTATCTCAGTTACTTTTCGCATTCTGTCTCTCATTTTGCATTCTCTCTCTTCTTTTACAACAGTTATAATTACATGCACCAGCTACAAATTCATGCACCAATTATAATTTCATAAACCAGTTATAGTTCTCATGCACCATTAATGCATCAATTCAAATTTCACGCACCAGTTAAAACATCATGTACCAGTTTCAATATAAAATTTCATGCACCAGTACAATTTCATGCATCATTTATGATTTCGTGCACCAGTTATGATTATGATGCACCAGTTATGATTTCATGCACCAGTTATAATTATGATGCATCTGTTATAATTAGATGCACTAGTTATAATTACATGCGCAAGTTATAATTCCATGCACCTGTTATAATTTCATGCACAAGTTACACTTCTCATGCAACAGGTATAATTATAATGCATCAGTTAAATTTTCACGCAACAGTTAAAATATCATGCACCAGTTACAATATACAATTTCATGCACCGATTATGATTCCATGCACCAGTACAATTTCATGCACCATTACAATTCCATGCATCATTTATAATTTCAAGCACCAGTTATGATTATGATGCACCAGTTATGATTTCATGCACCACTTATGTTCCATGCACTAGTTATAATTATGCTGCACATGTTATAATTAGATGCAATAGTTATAATTACATACACAGTTATAAATTCATGCACATGTTATAATTTCATGCACATGTTATAATTCCATGCACTAGTTATAGTTCTCACGCACCCGGTATAATATAATGCATCAGTTAAAATTTTAAGCACCAGTTAAAATAAAATGCTCCAGTTACAATATACAATTTCATGCACAATTTATGATTTCGTGCATCATTTATGATTTCAAGCACTAGTTATGATTATGATGCACCACTTATAATTCATGCATCAGCTATAATTATGTTGCACATGTTATAATTAAATGCACTAGTTATACATTCATGCACCCGTTATAACTTCATACACCTGTTATAATTTCATGCACCAAGTATAGTTTTCGTGCACCAGGTATAATTATAATGCATCAGTTTAAATTTCACGCACCAGTTAAAATATCATGTATTAGTTACAATATACAATTTTATGCACCAGTACCATTTCATGCACCATTTATGATTCCATGCACCAGTATGATTATGATGCATCAGTTATGATTTCATGCATCACTTATATTTCATGCACTAGTTAAAATTATTTTGCATCTGTTAGATGCACCAGTTATAATTACATCTACCAGTTTCATGCACCGGTTATAATTTCATACATCAGTTATACTTTTCATGCATCAGGTATAATTATAATGCATCAGTTAAAATTTCACACACCAGTTTCAATATACAATTTCATGCACCAGTTATGATTTCATGCAACAGTTATGATTTCATGCGTCATTTATGATTTCAAGCACCAATTATGATTATGATACATCAGTTATGATTCATGCACCACTTATATTTTATGCACCAGTTATAATTATGTTGCACCAGTTATAATTAGATGCACCAGTTATAATTACATGCACCAGTTATAACTTCATGTACCAGTTATAGCTTCATGCACTTGTTATAATATCATGCACCAGGTATATTTGTCGTGCACCAGTATAATTATAATGCAACACTTATGATTCTACGTACCAGTTATAATATCATGCACCAATAACATATACAATTTCATGCACCATTTATGATTTCATGCACCAGTATAATTTCATGCACCAGTTATGATTTTCATGCAGTAGTACAATTTCATGCATCATTTAAGTTTTCAAGCACCAGTTATGATTATGATGCACCACTTATATTTCATGCACCAATATGATTATGTTGCACCTGTTATAATTAGATGCACCTGTTATAATTGCATTCACCAGTTATAAATTCATGCATCAGTTATAACTTCATGCACCTGTTATAATTTCATGCACTGGATATAATTATAATGCATCAGTTAAAATTTAGCGCACCAGTCAAATTATCATGCACCAGTTACAATATACAATTTCATGCACCAGTTATGAGTTCATGCACCAGTACAATTTCATTCACCATTTATGATTTCATGCACCAGTTATGATAATGATGCATCAGTTATGATTTCATGCACCACTTATAATTATGATGCATCTGTTATAATTAGATGCACATGTTATAATTAGACGCATCAGTTATAAATTCATGCACCAGTTATAATTGCATGCACCTGTTATAATTTCATGCACCAGTTATAGTTCTCATGCACCAGGTATAACTATAATGCAACACTTATAATTTCATGCACCAGTTATAATATCATGGAAAATTAAAATATTCATGCACCTGTTATTTTTTAAAATTTTCATGTCAATTTTAATCCCTTTTTTTAAAAAAAAAATGGGATGCCAAAAGTGAGAGATAATGAAAAAATTAGGAGAGAGAATGCAAAATGTAGATTCCAAAAGGAGAGGAGATAATGCAAAAAGTAAATGTTTTTATGACACGTACAAATTGAGATGCAATTGTAGTTCACAAATTTGATTGATGAATATAATATCAGTAGTCATAAATGATTAAATGACATGTACAAATGGGCTACTGCTTTTAGTAATAAAAAAATCAATGCATGTCTTTTGGCTACTTCTAGAAGCGAGAGCATAAATGCGGTTTTGAAAAAAAGCAAGTGACATAACCATTTCATTATATGATTTTGTGCTAAATTATGAAAAAATCCAAAACAATTGACGTGAAAATGAAAAGGCTGAGGATACTCGTTGTCGTCATGGGAAAGCTTCGGTGATGTTGAAAAATAATCCATTGTTGAATTGTGTTGCTGATGTCTATATGCTCGCTGTATACAAGTTATTTGAATTGGAATTTATTAATTCTTTGAATACAACATTCATTCAACAACCTTCAGATTTTGGTGATATTTTCCTTGAGTTCAAAGTAATATTTCATGGGGAAAACACAAGAGTTAGACAAGTGGTTTTCAATAAGGAGACTCGTGAATTACAAAATTGTCACAAATTTGAGTCAATGAGAATATTATGTAAGCATGCTTTGAAAGTCTTCAACTTTATGAATGTAAATATTATTCCCAATTCACGCATAATGAAACGGTGGATGAAGAATCCAAGAAATAGAATATTTGATGAGGTTGGAGAAAGTAAACGTGGAAGTGGGAATGAATTTGAGATGGTGTTTATGAATCAAATAATGAGGTCGGCATATTCTCTTAGTATACGATGTAAAGCTCACGAAAGAGCAAGAAATAAGTTGACAATGCAAGCGACGAAATAGTTGCTTTGTTTGAAAATTTGGGGATAGATATTCAAAATGCTTGCAACAATGTAGTTCATAAGGAGAATGTCCGGTTAGATGATATGCTCATACGTAATCTTGTTAATGTCAAGTCAAGAGGAATTATAAATATTCACATAGTACACCATTGGGATGATAAGAGCAAGAAAATAAAAGGAAAGGGGAAAGCTGAAAAATTATGTAAGTTGTATTTTATTTATAATGCTCTATATTTATTATTTGTTTGGTACCCAATTCTTTTTTTAATGATTTGTTGTTTTTAAATTTAGATGAAAAAGCCACCATCACAAGAAATAAACAATGTCCCACCACTACAATATCCTATTATGCCATCATTTGCATATCAATTTGGAGAGAATCAACTACATTGACAATATCCATTTCAATGGGTGAATACAATTTTAGTTCTTGTCATATAGAAAATTATATGTTAATTGTATTTGGAACATATGTAGGTAATAGAAACTACTTTTTAGGTAGTCAAATGAGTTTATATCCATTTGGGGATCATCGTTCATCACAGATTGAAAATACTTTAAAAGATAAGAAAAGTTATTTATAGAGTTAATGTTGATTATTCTTTGTATGTTTTCTTTGGTGATAATTGAAGTCTGGGTAATTTAAGTGCATATTTGGTTCATGAAGATAGAGTTCTTCCAGATTTTTTAAACTCAAATTGTCTTGGTTTTTGTTCTTGGATATTATTATAATGAAGAATGTGAATGAATCAAATGTGATGTTACTTTCTATTCTTGTTGTATTATGTGTATCAAGTGTTTTCATTCAAATAAACTACTTAGAAATTAAGCCACAATTATGTGTATCAAATTAATTGCATTATAAAATTATGTATCTTATAAAAGCACATATGAAGTTTTCTGCTTGAAATATCATGTCCTTCAATTACCTTTTCCAGTAAGCAAATGTAAATTTATGAAAAACTATCAAATGGGCTCCAAGAATCCACTGTGAGATTTAGATTTCACCACGGAGATGAGAAGCCATGGTGTTGATAATCTTATTTTTTTAAGAATCTATGATCCTTGTTTTAAGTGGTTCAGTTCACTATATGTTAACAAATGAAAAAAGATTTTAATAACTGGTTAAGATTTTACAACAATTGATGGGTTGGTGAAGATTTTAGGGTGAAAAAATTTGACTTGTCCCAAAAATAGTTAACCTCGGTTAGGGGTTATTAAAAAAAAAAATTATAAGGAAAAAGCGTCAGCTTCTTATAAAAAAAATATTAAAAGGAAAAAAGTGGTAGGTGTCAAATTTTATATGGAGTGGGGCTCTACCCACACGATAGCATCGAATTGCCCCAAATCCTCACACATTGGAATTTCACATTACTGTCTTTATTTCAAATCATCAAAGCAGTAACCACCCCTCTCCAACTTCATCCAAAACCAACAAATTCCATCGAAGACCCAAGTCGATTCCTGCAATCTATGACCATCGGCCGTTAAGTTTATGTTACTTGGAGTAATTCCAATTCGGTGAGGATTTTGATATGTATCTTGATGATCTTGATATTACCCAGCCAAAAAAAATTAGCTTGATGTTGTCGAGTCAGCAAGTTTGGGAGAAGATTTATATGTTGAATTTAATATCATGTTTATGGTTTGTTCTCATGTGTGGTATCTTCTTTTGAGTTTGATGGATAGATGTCTGTGTTGTTTCAGGGTGTTCATGGGCCGGATCGGACCGGATTCGGACCGGATCCGACCGGTCCCGGACTCCTTTCGAGTGGAACCGGACCAATCCGGTTCTGAACCGGATTGGTCCGGTTCCGGTTCCATGGCAAATGCCATGGAACCGATCCGGTTCGGAACCCCGGGTCCGATTTGCCGGATTGGACCGGGTTAAACCGGTTCCAACCGGAACCGGTTTAGCCAACCCGTTTTTTTTTTTTTTTCAACTTGAATCGTAAAGGAAATATATCATTTATTGAATATGGAAAACAACATAAAAGATACATCATTTGAAATTCATAACAAAAATACATTACTCATCATAATTTATAAGTATAGTCTTGGCCAATTCTTCTTCTTCTTCGGAACTTTCATTGCAGAACTCGTCGATTCCTCCTTCTCTCTTATTTCTTCTCTCAGCATCGAACCAATCTCTTAGCAGCGTAAGCATGCACAATGATTCTGCTTGTAGAGAAACTCTAAAGTCTCCAATGAGCCGAGCACAAGTTGAAAATGCCGACTCTGATGCAACACTGGATGTTTGGACTGCAAATACATCTCTAGCCATTTTGGCTGAGACTGGATATTGTCTTGCGTTTGCTTTCCACCACTCTAGTACGTCAAAATTTTCATCTGTAATGAACATTTGACCCAGGAAGAACTGCAACTCATTTGAAGAGGTAGATGACACTCCGCTTCTTCTCTGCTTCTTTCTTCCAAGGCTCCGCAACAGATTAATCCCTTCGCTTCGTGACTGACTAGCATCTTCTTCTTCTCCTCCTACTACACGCGCCGCTGAGCTCTGTCCCTGTTCACTATGGTACAATCCACACATATTTTGGAGAGAATGCATGATTGACGTCTTTTGATCGTCAACATCCTTATCCAAAAACGTACTGTAATATTCAAAGAAAGTATCGAAAGATCCTACACCCTGACTTGGGTCTAACAATGTAGATATACAGTGCACGTGTGGAATTTGTTCCCAATATTTTTTAAACTTCTCCTCCATACGATAAACGAACGACGTCAACTTAATATCATCTCTAAATTCAATAAATTTGCAAAACATGTTAAAGACAAGTGGTAGAAAATAATGAGAAGTAGGATTACAAACACCGGAGAAACGATATGTTGCATCTTTAAAGGTTGGTAACAAAGCAGTTAAATTTTTAACAAAAAACCAATCCTTATCAGACAATAAATAACTTTCATCACTTTCAGGCATTTGATAAGAGTTATAAAAAGAAGTTAAAGCATCTTGATAAGGTAACATCGATTCTAACATTTTGTGCAAAGAATTCCATCGACTTACAATGGGCGGTGGAAAAAGAGTAAACCGAAGGTTCTGACTTGCACACGTATGTTTCCAATCACGCTTAATGCGTGATTGTCGTATCCATTGACAACAATTTTTAAGTTTGTCTATGCTACTACATTCAGCATCTTCATAACCATCTTTTACTGCTAAATTAATTATATGGCATGCACATCTAACATGGAAAAAAACACCATTAAGCATTGGCCGTAAATATATTTTAAGTTCACGCATTGCCGCGTTATTATTTGAAGCGTTGTCAAGTGTAATCGAACAAATTTTATCTGCAATTCCATAAAATCTACAAACATTAACAATATATTTAGTAATTTGGGAACCAGTATGTGCAGATTTTAATTCATCCAGTGACAAAATTCTTTTCTGCAAACACCAGTTATCATCAATCCAATGACCAGTAATAACAAGAAAAGAAAGTAATGCGGTATTCGTCCAAATATCAGTAGTTAAACTTAATCTGCAGTTAATAGAAGAAAGATGATCAACTAAAGTCTTACGGTAATCAAGAAACACATCGACAATATTTCTTTTCAAAGTATGCCTAGAAATATGTCTAAAACATGGTTGGATACCAGAAGAAAATTCAACAAAGCCATCTTTTTCAGAAAACAAAAAAGGAAGTTCGCATCTTACAATAAAACGAACGAAAAAATCTTTTGTTCATTTCCGGTGTTAAGATAAAATTAGTGACAGACTGATGATTAATTTGAAGTTAGGTTGGTTCTCTACCTAATGGTTGTAAAGTAACATCATCAAAATTATGTTTTTTAACTAGATGTTTCTTAAAAGTTCCGGTACCGCCAGCGGAACCACCTGTTTTATAATTATATGTGGTTTTACATATTTTACAAATAACAACAGATTCGTTCGTACCTGGTTTTGTCTCGACATCAAAATGATCCCATACCTTGCTTCGTTTGGGACGGTTACTCGTGCGACTCGAAGCGGCAGTAGTCGCGGATGACCCGCCAGGGGCCGGATTTTGGGGGGCCGCCGGTTCTGCAACGTGTTCCGCTTCTTCAACATCATAAGCATTATCAAACTCGGCAAAAATATCATAATTTTATTGGAATAAATGTGGATTTGATGCACCACCACGACCAGTAGAAGAAGATGTCATCGTATTAGTGGAAATATGGAAAAACGAGATAATTGTAATCAAGATTAGGATTGTAAGAGTAAGAGAGTTGGAGATGAAAAATTGAAGAGGAAAAATGAGGTATATATAGAAGCAAAAAATTTTTTTTTTTTTAATTAAGCCGTTGCCCAACGGCTACAATGCCTTTGGGCAACGGAACCCCCCCCCCCCCCCCCTTTTTTTTTTAATTTTTCACCGGTTCCGGTTCCGGTCCGGAACCGGAACCGCCGGATTGGCGGTTCCGGACCTGTGGAACCGATCCGATCCGGGCAAAACCCGGATCGGATCCCGGTTTATAACCGGATCAACCGGTTCCAGTTTGGAACCAGAACCGACCGGACCGGTTCCGGTTGATCCGGTCCATTAACCACCCTGAGTGTTGTTCCACGAATCCCAGTATCCCGCAGTGACTCTTGCTGGAATTGACTTGAGTTTGATGAGTATATTTATTTATGATTTTAGCCTTCCATTTGTTGTTTGTTTTCATATGTAGTGATATACTCATTCGCTGTTGTTGCGGATCATTTGGTATCTCTGCCGGCGTATGGAAATTGAAAATTTATTTTTTTATTATGGATTTTTTAGGAAGTTCTCAGAAAAAAAAATACTGCAATGCTGGATAATGATTATGCAGATAGTGTAAGTTCATCATCAACTGTGCAAACAGATAACATATTGATGTCTAGGGTTGAGGAAGTACAGGTGGATACGGAGACTTTTCTTGATCAATGCTTGCACGCTTTGTATGAGAAGAGGTAGTTTTACAATTGTTCTTTTTGTTATTTGATTGTTGTGGTATTCAAAATAAATGGGTGTGAATACATAAATTTGCTATCTTCTTCAGCCGTTTGCATAGATGTTGTGAGATGAGATAAAAATCACCTTAATCTTGGTGATATTGTATATTCAATTTATAGGAGAGATTACATCAACAAGATATATACAATTAGGAAAGTAAATCATATCTACAATCTAAGGAAATCATATCTGTAAACAAATCTCTAAAGATTAGGGAGGAATATCTTCTAAGATAATATCTTTCCTAACACCCCCCTTCAAGCTAAGCGTGGGATTGCAACAAACGCGAAGCTTGGAACGAAAGAACTCGAAGAGGGGACGAGAAAGACTCTTGGTAAAAATGTCTGCCAACTGAAGATGAGAGGGGACAAACTGTGTCAATAACTTGCCACCAGAGACGAGTTCTCGAACAAAGTGAGAATCTAGATCAATATGCTTGGCACGTTTATGGGCAACAGGATTTTGACTGAGGAAGATCGCACTTTTATTGTCACAGAGCAGAATAGGAGGGGCAGGGGGAAGTGCGCGCAGATCACGAAGCACAAAGGTGACCCATATAAGTTCTGCTGCCGTATTTGCTAAAGCACGATACTCCGATTCACAACTCGAACGGGAGACAGTGGGTTGTTTCTTTGCACTCCAAGAAACAAGATTATCACCAAGAAATATGGAATATCCATAAGTTGAACGACGAGTTTCTGGACATCGAGCCCAGTCAGCATCAGAATATCCAAGCAAGGCATGTGTAGATGAGCTGGTGAAGGAAAGACCATAGTGTAATGTCCCTTTCACATAGCGCAAAATTCGCTTCACCGATTGGAAATGATCATCCGTAGGAGCCTGTAAAAACTGACTGACAGTGTTGACGGAGAAAGAAAGATCTGGTCGAGTGATAGTCAAATACTGGAGAGCACCAACCAGAGAGCGGTATAGAGTGGGATCTGAGAAGTCTGAGCCAGCGGAGACAAGGCTAACACCAGCCACCATAGGTGTGGAGACAGGCTTTGAATCTAAAAGTTCTGCTCGAGCAAGAATATCGCGAGTGTACTTACTTTGGCTTAGAAAAAGGCCGGTAGAAGTGTAAGTGACTTCGAGGCCAAGAAAATAACTGAGCCGTCCGAGATCCTTGATGGCAAATTCAGCATTGAGGCGAGAAGTGAAGCGATGAATCAGAGGTGGATCATTTCCTGTGAGAATAATATCATCCACATAGACTAATAAGTAGAGTAATGATGAACCACGGCAAAGAATAAATAGGGAGGTGTCTGCTCGACTGCAAGTAAAACCCAGACGAGTAAGAAAATCACTGAAGCGTTGAAACCATGCCCGAGGGGCCTGCTTAAGGCCATACAAAGCCTTTTTGAGTCGGCAAACATGCTGAGGAAAACGTGGATCAATATAACCAGGGGGCTGCTCCATATGCACAGTCTCAGATAAAAGACCATTGAGAAAGGCGTTGTTGACGTCGAGTTGATGAAGGGACCAATTCCGCATGACAGCTATGGATAAAACAATGCGAACAGTGGAGGCCTTGACAACAGGGCTAAATGTGTTATTGTAATCAAACCCCGGAAGTTGAGTGAAGCCTTTGGCGACTAATCGGGCTTTAAGTCGCTCAACCGAGCCATCCGAGAGGTATTTTGTGCGAAAAACCCACTTTGAACCCACAACATTTGTGCCGGAAGGACGAGGAACAAGATCCCAAGTGTTATTGCGCTGAAGTGCAGAAATTTCCTCGTCCATGGCTGCAACCCAGTCAGGTGATTTAGCGGCCGATTTAAAACCTTTGGGTTCGGTGTGATTAAATAAGGCCAGAAGGAGCCCATTTTTCTCAACAAAGCTAAGGTCGGCGATGTGTCGGGGCTTGAAGACGCCGGCTCGGGCTCGAGTAATCATAGGGTGAGGGGACTGGATAGAAGTTGCTGGCGAAGTGATTGGAGGTGCAGCGTCGGAGGCAGGTGTGGGCAGAGGTGTTGGAGTACCAGATGGTTGACAGAGAGAGCATGGCCTGATAGGCGTGGAGTGGACAGTGGATGTAGGCGCCGGAGCTGAGCAAGTAGGAGCAGAGGGAGTGTGTACAGAAGGCTCCAAAAACGTGGAGATTTCCATAGTAGGAATGGACGACTTGGTTGAAGATCCAGAAAAGGGAAATAAACCCTCATCAAATCGAGCATGCCTCGAAATAAAGATACGCCAGGTAGATTCATCAAGGCATCGAAAACCTTTGTGAGTTGCGCTGTAACCAAGGAAAATGCACGGATTGCTGCGCGGTGAAAATTTGTGAGTAGCGTAAGCTCGGAGGCAGGGAAATACTCGGCATCCAAAGGGATGAAAGAGTGCATAATCCGGAAGGCAATGAAATAGTAATTCATACGGCGACTTTCCTTGTAAAACCGGAGACGGCAGACGATTAATGATAAAAGTTGCGGTACTGAATGCATCAACCCAAAGAGATAGAGGGGCATGAGATTGAAACAACATTGTAAGTCCTGTTTCAGTAATATGTCTGTGTTTGCGCTCCGCCCGACCATTTTGAGATGGAGTATAAGGACACGACAAGCGATGAAAAATGCCACAGGAACGCAAATGATTCTGAAACTGGTTATTAGTAAATTCGGTGCCACCATCACTCTGAAAAATCTTTAATTTTGTTGAGAATTGATTTTCCACAAAGGATTGAAAATGCATAAATATGTCAGAAAAGTCAGATTTGTGCCGTAGGGGATAGAGTCATGTAAATCTGGAATAATCATCAAGAAATATAACATAGTAGCGAAAACCATTGTAAGAGGCAACATGTGACGGTCCCCATAAATCACAATGAACAAGATCCAAAACATGTGAAGCACGTTTTTCATTAACAGAAAACGGTAAACGTTTACTCTTTGCGAGTTGACAATGGGAACATAGGGATGGACTGGGGAGCAGGGACGTGACAGACAAAAGACCCTGTTTATTTAAATGAGAAATAATATCAAACGACACATGTCCTAATCGAGAATGCCATAAATCAAAAGAGGCAGTGAGACGGCGGGACTTGAGTGCACCAAGAAGAGCCGAATGGCCTTGGTCCAGAGTGTACAGGCCACGTTCACGCCGGCCGCTTGCCAGAGTTGTTCCTGTTTCTCGATTCTGAATAGTAAGTTGGTTGTCAGTAAATAAGACATCAATAGGATAATCATTAGTTAACTTGCTAATGGAAATAAGATTTTTCGTGAGATTGGGCACGACTAAGACATCCAGTAAGTGCAAATGAGCAGAAAGCGAGCGAAAGCCAATATGAGAGATAGTTAAAGATGCACCGTTACCGACGACAACTCTATCGGAGCCTGAATAATTTTCAACAGAGTCAAGTTGAGATGGATCAGAGGTCATGTGAGCGGAAGCACCCATGTCGAGGTACCAATCCGAGCTAGCAGCAGGATTGAGAGCACAAGAAGCATTGAAAGCTTCTGCAAGATTTGCTGTGTCCGAAGGGGAGGATCGACGGTAGCGCTCGTGACATTTATCGGCATAGTGCCCCTCGGTGCGGCAGATTTGGCATCTTGGTGTATAAGTACGTCGCCCTCTTCCACGACCACGAAAAGAGGAGTTTCCACCACGGCCACGAGAGGAGTGTGAGCCTGCAGATTTTGTATTGCTGGCCACGAATGCTGCTGCGGGAGGCTGAGAGTGATCAAGAGATTGTTGAAACAGATCAAAACTTTCAGCCTTGGACAATAAGTCACGAAAGGAAGGCAGCGGCGTAATAGCCATTTGAGCAGCGGAGAAACTAGAGAAAGATGGTCCCAAGCCACGAAGGAACCAGTGTGATTTGTCTGTTTCGTCAATGGAACGCCCAATAGCAGCTAGTTGACCACAAAGGCTCTTGAATTGCCTCCCATACTCAGTCACAGTGCGTGAGCCTTTTTTCATCAATTGTAAGTCGTCTTTGAGACGAAGTTCTCGGGACTTAGAACTGTGACTGAAGGCTGTTTCAAGCGCTTGCCAAACTGCTCGAGAGGTGGAGCAACCAAGGACCTCCGCCATGGCCTCTTCGGTGAGAGAGGAGAGGAGGAGGCTAAGGAGACGTTGATCATTAGCGTACCATTTTTGAAAATCTGGATTGGGAGTAGGTTGATTGTTGGAGCCAACAATGACAGACGGGGGAGATGGCAGAGAGCCATCAACATAGGACATTAAATTTTGGCATTGTAGGAGAGGAATGATTTGATGCCTCCATAGAAGGTAGTTGGAGGAAGATAATTTTATGGTGAGCATATGAATCATGGTGGTGAAAGAAAGGGAGTTATCAGAGGGGTTGGATTGATCGCCAGCCATGGGGAAGAGATGGGTACAGTAGGCGATGGCTATAGAAAAACGGCAGAAGAGTTGGGTGCCCTAGGACTGGCTGATACCATGTGAGATGAGATAAAAATCACCTTAATCTTGGTGATATTGTATATTCAATTTATAGGAGAGATTACATCAACAAGATATATACAATTAGGAAAGTAAATCATATCTACAATCTAAGGAAATCATATCTGTAAACAAATCTCTAAAGATTAGGGAGGAATATCTTCTAAGATAATATCTTTCCTAACAGATGTAATGAATGGTAAATGGATTCATTGTAACACGTCACTGGACTGAAGGAAGGAGGTAAAGAACACTAACAAAAATGCTTTATATTTTTTGTTTCCAGAGGTTCGACAAGAGAAAAGGCGTTGGCATCAATTGAAGTCTTTACTATTAGCTTAGAGCATGAGTTTGTTGGCAAAAAAGTATGATTATTCTTTGTCTCTGGTGTTTTAATATTTAGCTCAGTAGCCCATGTAATATCTTCAATTTTATTTTTTACCTATTGTCAAAAATGAGTTTTCCATTTTGAATCATCTATTGGTGTTGTTGATCGGTCAATGAAAGCACCACTTGCGAGGACATTCAACATTATATCTAAGTGCAATAATGAGTGGTATGTTGAATTATGTAAAATTTAAATTTATACACGATATAAAATGTTGAAATGCAAAGATTTGAAGGTTTCATTTTTATCTAACTTGGCATGGAATTTGTACGATAAATAAGTTGTATTGATTAATTCCTGAACATTTCCAATTTTGATTTGCTGGATGAACTTGATGTGTGCACAGTTAATAGGTAGCACACAATGCCAACAATAGAGCAAAGGGAATAACCTGAAATGACTAAACTGATATGAAACCCAACATTTACAGCAGTTGTCAAGAGCCAAAAGTGCTATTTGATAAGAAACAAAAGAAACAATAGAGAAATGAACAATAATATTCTCTGCTCATCATGCTCACGCCTTGCTCCTTATATAGCTACAGCATTCCCCTGCGTCTGCCTTATATGCTCTGCTCATTCTGTTACTCTTTGGCCCATACAAAATCATCCAGGTGTCTAGGTGGTCCCTTTAAGTGGTTAGAGGCACGTGAATTGTTCTCATTCCCATGTGTGTGGTATGCCTTCTGGGAGGATCGTATCATTGCCCTCTCCGTCAACACGAACCTTGTCCTCAAGGTTCGGAATATCCAAAGGTATAGCATCCTTGCAGTGCTTGATTCTTCCTCTATCCCAGATCCTGTTAGCATCCAATACTTTGCCATGTCTCCTTTCGACATCCATTAGGGAAGTCAGAGCTACTCCACCAGCAGCCCATTCAACCACTGTAGCAGCCAAGTTTCCCAATAAACATATTAATCCCATTTTCCCACTTTGAAACAGTGCTCCAGCTGCGTAACACCAAACATAGCAGTATGTGGAATCAAAATGAGATGGCAAACCACATCTTCCTTCATATCCGTTACATGGCTGGCTCAGGAGAAACCCAAACAAGCGCTCCCCATAAATTATCACTCGACCCAACTCATAAAATCTCAAGTGACCTGACAATTTCCCCCCTTTTTCATCCCAATCCCCAATTTCTGTCATATGTTTGCTAAAACTCATTTCTTCAACCTTCACAACAGTAATCAATCCATGCGCTCTCACCCCCTTCCAAATTCCATCCTTAATGGACTCATAAGCAACCAATCCACGCTCCTCTTCACTTTTGTCCAGTTTATAAAAGACGCTGATGTTGAGTGTTTGGGCCCATCGGTCATACTCACTTATTGGTTGACCCCAATTATCTGCAATTTCTACTTCCCTAGCTCTATTTCTGGTGTTTGACGCCAAGTACGATAGATACTGATTTGTTCGAACCATATTTAATCCACCAACATCAAGTTTTTCTGCCGTCGCCGCTGATGATACCGCTGCCGTCGACGTGCGCAACCGACCAGTGGCCGATTGCATCTGCGTCGAGCACAACGTTCCCTCTGTGCGATTGTTTGTGTGAGTCGCACAATGCAATTTTCCCTGAAAGGGTTGGCCCACGTAATTATTTTTGGCCGAAAAACTTATCCCCAATTGGGCCCCTTAATTAGATTAGATGCTCTGGCTCGAATTAATATGGGTAGCTCATGGGTTAATCTCCATAATTGACCTCTGGACCCAAGATTTGTGCTCACAACCCCATTGCCCAAGAGCTTTTCCCTTCTTCTTCTATCGTGAAGCTCATCCCATATACTTAATAACAACACAATACCTTCACCTCCCCAATTTACCGCCTGACGACCACAATATCTTCTGAGTAATTTCTCGGACATCGTCTCCCAATATCTGTGTGGAATATGATTTTTGAACCCATGGAACCAAGGGCCATCATCTCCCAAACTCTGTTTCACCCCAAGCTTGTAGTCGAGGCTGCCCAATTGAATTGGCTCCTCATCGAACCCAATTTCATTGTTTACACTAAGCTCCTTCATCACTTCTTTCCATTCCCAAATTCTGAATTTCAACGTAAAGTTAGCTGCTCCTTGCTTTGACAATTTTCTTTGGCCCCAATTAATAAAAATGGGTCTAACAAGAGAATAGCCCATTGTATTGTCTTGAAGCCCATTCCACAAATGGTCTGTCCGACACTCTCCCCTTCCAACTTCAAAGCCCGGCAGCCCCATCTCCTTCCTAAAGTCGTCGGCGTTGCTCTGATTGATGTCCGCCGCACCATATCCCGACATTGGCATTTTCAACATGTCATCGTGAAGCCCACTTTTGCTCTCAGATAGCGAACACTGTGCCAGATGGTCGCCGCCAATATGCAGTGCTTTTCGCCCCACATATCTCGTGATTAAGTCCTTCGCGGGCAGTCCCCATTTTTTGAAAGGACTTTCCTCTTCATTTTTCTGGTTCAGAAGGATCGATGGGTCAATATATCCTGCTGGTAGGACACGAAATTTAGAATCCTCCGCGATATTAATGTTTAGGCGAGCCTTGTTTGCTGTGTAAGTCCAATCCTCCAAACCTTTGCCTTGCAGCTCCGGGCAGATTCGTTGTCTGCTATTCCTGATGTGAGGATCTTTTCTGGTTTTCTTGGCTTCAATAATATACGCCAAATCACATATCATAGTTTTTTTGTCCTTTGATAGCTCACCACTGGACTCTTCTTTTATGAAGTTTTCTACCTCTTCAATATTATCCGCTTCTTGCACGGCATTGATCACCACATGTTCTTTAACCTCAGAATTTTTGAGATTGTCCTGAAGGTGATGTTCCTGGAATTTGTCGTGCACGGAATCCTCCTGGAGCGGAGCAGATATTGTAGAAGAAATATGCGGTGATCGAGACGTAGCTCGTGTGTCGACTAATTTGATTTCGTGAAGGCGAGCAAATCCAATAGCTTGAGCTAATGATGTAGGACATAAATATTGTACCTCATGGCGGATGTCGGAACGGAGGCCCGAGATGAAACAACTAGTGAGAAATGATGCGGATACTCTTGAAATGCTGTTGGCTAGAGTATCAAATTGTTGACAATACTCCGCAACGGTGGAACTTTGAGTGAGATTCATAAATGCCCCAAAGCTTTTCTGGTGATCATCCAAGCCCTGTTGTAGAGATTGAACATATTCATGGAGGAGCTTGAGTCGGGTACCGTCGGCCATTGGAGACGGCATCAACGAGAGCACCATTGATGTGTGCACAGTTAATAGGTAGCACACAATGCCAACAATAGAGCAAAGGGAATAACCTGAAATGACTAAACTGATATGAAACCCAACATTTACAGCAGTTGTCAAGAGCCAAAAGTGCTATTTGATAAGAAACAAAAGAAACAATAGAGAAATGAACAATAATATTCTCTGCTCATCATGCTCACGCCTTGCTCCTTATATAGCTACAGCATTCCCCTGCGTCTGCCTTATATGCTCTGCTCATTCTGTTACTCTTTGGCCCATACAAAATCATCCAGGTGTCTAGGTGGTCCCTTTAAGTGGTTAGAGGCACGTGAATTGTTCTCATTCCCATGTGTGTGGTATGCCTTCTGGGAGGATCGTATCAGAACTTCTTCCCTATCTTGAAAGTTTCCAGCACTTTCATTGAAGTGTTAATGTTCATTTCCTCTTATGATGATTGTGTCATCTAGGTTCAGGAAATATTGTTTACCGCCTTCCTGCACCAATGCTTGAATTCAATCAAAAAGTGTTCAGCCAAGGAGATAGCTTTGGCGTCGCACATGATAGATGTTTCTCAAACCCTTGGTACAATCATCCTTAATCTGGGAGCTTAGTAGTAGGCCAACTTTAATTGTGCATCTACTTCTAGAACTTTTAGCCCTGACCACGGGTCCAGGGGGAGAGCACAAGAAATTTTGGAAGACTCAATTTCTCCTATATTTGAGGCTCTTAAAACTTAGCCTGAAATATCTAAAATATCCTCGCTATGTAAAATGTTACCGTCCACATTGTTGTCTTACCATGTACTGATACCAGAACTAATCTTTTGT
Organism: Haberlea rhodopensis; assembly: GCA_907163345.1. Taxonomy (NCBI): domain Eukaryota; kingdom Viridiplantae; phylum Streptophyta; class Magnoliopsida; order Lamiales; family Gesneriaceae; genus Haberlea; species Haberlea rhodopensis. The sequence continues at coordinate 46,669 of CAJQUN010001282.1, forward strand.
TGAAATCATGCTGGCATAAATACAGTTGCTTGAATGTTCGGCTATTATTACATTTGTTGGTGGTGAAGAACCAGAGGAAACAGAGAAATCTATGCAAATAACGTGGCAAGTGGCTCAGCCAAAATTGGATTCTAATGTATGTATGTGTTTTATTATTTGGGTTGCATATCTTTGCTTATGCTGCGTTACTTTGAATGTACACCTACATACGTTCAGTAAGTACAGGATGCAGTTTAGCTGTTTCTCAGTCATACAATTTGTTATATTTCTGATTGTAGCATTTTGAAACTTTAGGTTGCCGCTGCCAAACTTTCTCTGGCAATGATAAAGATGGATGTCTCTGCCTGGTCATTTCTTCTTACCACCATGAATGGACGAACTCTAAACCCGAAAAGTTGGCAAGAGTTAGTGACATTCTATGTTTTAACAGATATAATGACGAGAAAGTCAAGTTAAACATAAAATATAACTGATTAGTACTGTCGTAAGTTGGCAAGAGTTAGTGACATTCTATGTTTAGCAGATATAATGACGAGAAAGTCAAGTTAAACATAAAATATAACTGATTAGTACTGTAAAGACCCGGATTTTAGTTAAGGGGTAACTAAAACTTGACTAGGAAGAGTTTGAAAAATTCTAAACTCTAGCATAGAGTTTCAATCCTTCAAGGAGTCCATAAGCAATACAAACTCTTCCATTAAACCATCTCTAAATGCTCAACATGGATCAATCAAATCGGCACATATTTTATTCGGTAATCTCGAAGGATTTCACCTCATCCTTCCATGACTTGTTCGAAGTGTCCCAAGCTATCATAACTCTTCCATTAACTCACGTTTTGCAGCCAATTGATCGAATCAAAATCTGGTTTTCATCACAACAAATCTGCACAGATTTGCTTCTATATTTTCGAAAGTTTTCACCTCTAAAACTCCTCATACTTCTCCTTCAAATTCTCGATTTAGCCATAGCAAGAATTTAACGAATTTGTGTAACTAAGTTTCGAAATCTTCCACCTCTGCCATAGCCACGAAAATCGAGCAGAATCCATGCTATCATCTACCAACAATCTGCACAAATCTCCTCCCTACATTTTCGAGTTAGAGTCCTACTCAAACTCCTCAACTTGGCTCCACTTTTGCCTATAAATAGAACCAACCTAGGTAGTAGTTTGTCCATCACCTCTTTTCACATACAGAAACCGATACATTCAGCCTCCATTCAGCAGCCGAAATCATCGAAATTCATTCTATACTTCTGCCGCAAACTTTCGATTTGTTCTTGCTCAAACTGTCGAATTGTTCCAGCAAGCAACTCTCGAAATTCTTCAGCCCAACCAGCAAGGAATTTCGATACATTGACAATTGAATTGCCGAGAATTCTAGCCACAAAAATAGTCCACAAACTTCAATATATTCAGCAATAAACTCTCGAGTGAAAAAGCATAGAAAATTCCAATTTTTATTCAGCAAATCTTCGAAAATCAGTGCATGCTTTTCAACAATATAATCCATTGTCCAGCCTAGATTTTTGAGATATTCGTCAGCCTTTTCAACAAGCGAAAAGCCTTCGAAAAAGACTCTCAGTACACACACTGTTTCCAGCAACAAGTTTCGAAAGTTGCAAGCCATAAGCCTTCGAGAAATTCGCACAATAGACACACAGTAGAGGTGTGCGGTTACTGTTCATAGTGGAAGATTTGAATCCGTTCGTTTCGTACCGTCGATTACTCAAACACGCATCCAAGCACTGTAAGTGGGCTTTTGTTATATATATTCGTTTCGTTTTCTAAAAATCATATAGTATGTTTTAAATTCCCAATCGATATGTATTATGTTGAAATTATGAAAGTATTATTTTGTAAGCACGTTAAACTCGAAATCTAATTGGATTTGGATCCCCATGACCCTGATGCGGTGGGGTGTAACCGCTAAAAGAACCTTATACGGTGGTAATCTGTTGTTTCTGGATTATCCAGACCCTTTATTCGTGGGTTAGCCGATGTTATGACCTCATCTCTAGGAGGGTTAAGTCTAGAGACTGATATCAGTACCAAGAAGAGAGTAGAATGTTTTACTGTGCTTAAGTATATGAAAATTATGAAACGATATGTTATGTCATGGCTCGTAAGGGCAAATCAAGTATGTTAAGATACATTCATATCGGTTTATGCAAGTTTTATGATCCAAGTTTATGAAAATTATATATATGTATGATATCGATTGTCCCCCACTTGCTAAGTGTTTTCCAAAGCACTCAACCCTTACTCTACATCCCCAGATAAAGCCGAAGAAGAATTAGAGCAAGAAGAAGAGCACCAATTTTGGGGTTGGTGAAATCAAGTCCGCTGCGTAGATCAAGATCTTTTGTGTTTAAAAGTTTTCCAGTTTTAAGACAATTTTAATTATTCAGTTGTTAAGTTTTTAATTCCGTATTTCTTTATTTATTGTAAAGACAATGGTTTTTATTTTTATGGAAAAAGACTGGTTTTTCAATCGTTATGATATTACGAGGCTTATTGATTTCCTAATTGTAATGGAAATCAATGCCGGTGTTATTGACCCCGGTCTCGGGGCGTGACAAGTACTGTCGTAAGTTGGCTAGAGTTAGTGACATTCTATGTTTAGCAGATATAGTGACGAGAAAGTCAAGTTAAACATAAAATATCACTGATTAGTACTGTCGTGATCGCCTTTCTCTGTAAAGTTTGGTCCATTGTTTGTTCAATTGTCTTTGAGATAAAATATACTCCTAATTGATATGAAAAACTAATTGAATTTACTTTTGGGTTATAAACAACAACATATTCTTCCCCATTTACTTGCCTAATGCCTAAATAAAAGTGGGTTTTATTAAATTCTTATGTTTTTGCAACATAATGCAGTTTATGGGAAGTTAAGAATGTTAAACCAACTTATGAGGTTTTTTTATTTTTAATCTAAATTCTATGCTTGCAATCTCATTATTTTATGTTTCCTGAATCCGTGAAGTGCTGAAATTGACCTTATGTATCTTATTTCTTTGTGACAGAGAATCAAGATGATAGGATCTATTATAACACAGGACTTTTGTATGTCTGAAATAACTGGCAGATAAAAATTATAGCTCCATTCATTTCCATTTAACAATTTTCTAATTTTATAGTCTTTTTGCAGGTTAAATTTTGGTTATGCCTATTGTATGTATGAATGCTTTAAATCCTTGGAAATGAAGAAGTCTGACATCGACCAACTTCGTTTTTTTATTGATATAGAGCTATTTTGGTTGGTTATTTTATCTGAATATTACATTGAAATTTAATTATTAACCAATATGCATGTCTTATCTATTTCGTTATATATAATCAAGAACAACTACGTTAAGGCTGGCCCCATGTGCCGCTCAAGCATGGCCGCGGCAGGCCACCAAAGCCAAAGGATCCTCTCCCTGAAGGGGTGATTCCTGCTCCTCCTCGACCACGAGGCCGCCCAAGGAAAGATCCCAATGCACCACCCACACCTAAGAAGCCGAAGCGTCCTGCAGGCCATCCTAGCCTTTCCAAGACAGGAAAACCGAGGGGAAGGCCACGGAAGGTGAATCCGCAGCCGATACAGAACGATGTGGAGGCTTGATGTGATTTGTAGTGGTAGTGTTAAGGTTAACTTGTTTTTGTTATGTAACTATGTTCACAGATGTGTATGAGCTTCACTAGGGGTTTGAATTCAACACCTCTTTTAAGAATATAGTGTTTGTGTGTAGTGCAGTATAGTTGGTTTGCTTGATGTAAATTAGCCTACAGTATAGTTGGTTTGCTTGATGTTTTTGGTGTCAATTTATTAGATTTGTCTAATTTTCCCATGGATATTTTTATTGACACTGTAGGCTCCCATGTGGATATATATCTTGATTATATATTTAAGTTTGAATCTGAATATCGTTTAGTAGATATGAATTTATGTTGAACTATTACAATTTTGTTTGAAATAAGGCACCGTAAATGAGTGAAGAATTTCTTCTGTCTAATCAAAACATAAAAAATGGGATATGAATTCGTTCATCCTTATCTTGATTAATTAAATATCATATTTTAGATCAAACTCACTATCCTTTTCAAATATCAATTGCATGAACTTGATAAATCTCTCTACGATGATCTTGCTGATTCATAGCTTAGATTATGACTACATCAGATGATAACAGTCTTCCTTTGTTTGTTCATTTTGGTAGTAGCTGTATTTTAGGTTGGTGGTTCTTTTAAGGACCTATCTGCATTTTAGTTGTTAATTGGTTATACGTTTCTTAATGTTGATGCCGTAACAACCCAATTAGAAGCGTCAACTGCATTGTGTGTATAGTTTTGGGTTGAAGCTATAATCTTAGAACAAGGATGTTTTCATAATTTTTTGTGTGATAATCGTTTCAACCGCATCTTCCCTAATGGCTAATATAAGGTCTCGAACCTGTCGTTTTGGTGGTGGCTCTAGGGTGGATAATTGTAGTCCTGTGTAAGTTGCATGCATACCATTTTTTTGGAATATTTTAATGATTTGTGTTACTAGGTAAGCGGGTTACTAGTTGCACTGTTAACCTGTTTCCATCATGTTGACAGGCAAAGGGGTCGCGGTGGTTTAAACACTGGTCGTGCAGTTGGACGTGGTGGTGTTCCTTGTCCTGGCTGTGGTCATGGTCAAGGTCGAGGTCGAGACTTAGCTAATCGGAGAAAGATTGTGGAGAACCCTGCGGATGAACTTGACAAGAAACTAGAGCACTATCACGCTGAAGTGATGTAGAGTTCATTGTTCACTTGAAGCTTTTTTTGAACATATGACCATTATGTATTAGTTAGATCTTTAATTGTACAAATTTGAGAATTTTTGGTTATGCTTGATTGGATTTTGGCTCTGTTTCTCTGATGGTGTTTGTTAGGGATCGGATGATGGTTATTGTTTTCTCTTTTAACTGTGTCATTTAATATATATATATCTATATATATATAATAATTATAATAAGATAATAATATATATATATATATTATATTATAATAAGATAATAATATATATGTATATTACCCTATATATAATATAATTATAATATTAATTAATTATTATTAATTATTATTTTAAGATAATAAGAGGCTAAGGTGTTACTGTGTTGTGCGAAGGAATAGTAACGAACAATGCACCATTTACTTCTGCTGGGGCGTGCCTCATTTTTTTGGGCTTTTCTTATTTTTCCTTCGGCCTTCTTTTTCTGGTTTTGGCCTTCAGTTATTCTTGCACAACTTACTTCTTGTTTTGTCCGGGTTAGGTTAATTTTTCCCCCATTTGGGGCATTTGACAGAACAAGGGCATAGCTCCATTTCTCCATACAATGGAAGCTCGAGTGAGGTGTGCAAACTTTTCAGCATCAATAGACAATTTCTATGGTGTGGACTCGAACAAAATGTGTTGGAAGAAGGTCTGACCAATTGAGATAACTTGAATCATGATTTTTCTTTGGAAGTTTACTCTTGGATTGAAGTCACTTTTTGCCGGATATCTTAAGTTCTTGATACTGCTACTGTTTGTTGAGATTGGAAAATTTATTATATCTATTTTTGTCTTTATCGAGTCTCATGGTGTATCTTGATTTGCATGTGAAGAGTTTTTAATTAAATTTACTATGTGGTTTAAGGTTCTTGTTGTTACTGGAACAAGTTAATGAATTTGCATGCAAGATTTTAGATAATTTATTGAGAGGGATTTTCACATATGATAGATATTTTGTTTTGTTTCTATTTATTTGGTTTTCTTGAGTTTATTTCTTAGTTGCTAACTTCCTTTTTTTTCCCCTTTTTCCTATGTATTATATGTCAAGAACGTGTGACAAGATAATCATTAAATTGGCTTTTCTCACCACTAACCACATTAACTGTAGTTATTAGTCACATCTTGGAAATAATATATATAATCTACTGATTTATAAATTTTTTTGATGCAGATAAAGTTTTTTTTTCTTCTGAGCATTTTCTTTTTCTTTTGCTTTCATCTTAATTCAGGATTTGGAGTAATAAAGGTAGGAGATTATAATGAGAGCAGGACAATTCATTCGAATTCAGATGTATAATCATATAGAAATGAACTCCTTACACAATGTGATTTGGGGCTCGATCTGTGCTTGAAAATTCAGTATTTTTGGTTATTAGTGAACTGGAACTTGTTGATGGGATTTTCAAGATTTTAAAGTTCATATAGTGCAAACATTCACCTAGTTTGTTCTCTAAGAGAAAATGTTCAGCAGTATGAACTTTTTGTGTGAAAGAGACTGTTAGCAGAGTGTTACGGTATTAATTTGCATATTGAAAGTAATATATCCAAGACGTGCTAAGGGGATGAGAAAAGTGTTCAAAGACCGCAATTTGATTACTTCAAAAAACATAATAAAGTCAAGTTTGCATTTTTTTTAAAATTGCACATGGGAACTGAAGTAATTTTGTAGCTTTTAAATACTTTTTAAGCTAATCTTTAATATTTAATGGTTTTGTATCTTTATCAAGACTTCAGAACGTCTGAATCTTGGTAAAAGAGTCTTCAGGTTATTGTTTTAGTTTTGGATACGCCCATCTTAATGCTCAGCTATCTATTGATTAGTTTTGAAGCTGTCTTGTAGAGGTGGTTACCGGTTCGAACCGGTCCGGTCCGGACCGGAACCGGCCGGTTCCGGGCCCGTTATGGGCGGAACTGGTCCGGTAAGGAACCGGATCGGATCCGGTTCCACCGGTTCCGGGTTGGACCGGTTCCAACCCGGAACCGGATTTTTCTTTTTTTTTTTTTTTTTTTAAAAAGGAAAAAAAGAAAGGATTTATCGAACTTTTTTTTTTTTTTTTTAAATGGATCCGGTTCCGGTTCAATCCGGAACCGGATCCGTTTGGTCCGAAACCGGTAAGATACCGGATCCGAAACGGTAGAACCGATCCGGTCCGGTATCAAACCGGTTCCGGACCGGTTCGGGACCGGTTAGTCCGGTTCCGGTTTCGGACCGGGTCCGGATCGACCCGGTCCGATAAGCACCCCTACTGTCTTGTGATAAGATATGTCTCTTGATTATTTGCATGCGACAGAATTTGTAAGTATGCAGAATGATGACGAACTTCTGGGAAGAACTTATTAAGCAATGTTTAAACACATGGAGATGATAAAGTTGATCTCCATAGTTCGTAAAATCGTAAAACCAAATAGCCATTCAGCTTTACTATGCATACCTTGCGTGGTGCTTGAAAAACTAGTATATATATACACACACATTATGAATAGGGGATTATTTCTTGCTAGTATATGGACACTACTACAATGTTAGATCCAAGGGTCAAGATTTGATTTGGATATGTAGGATCACACAAATACGTGGACATCATATACCCAAATCAATTCTTGATCATTGACTCTATTATTGGAATAATGTCCATACGCTAGCAGTGCAAAAATTCTAGTAGCAATAATTTTTTCCAAGAATTCCAACAGCCTTGATCCAAAATTTATGAGAAAATTCCAGTAGCAAAAGCACATGATCAAACAAACAAAAACTACCAAATTGTTTTAAAACTCCACGGCAATGCAAAAATTCTAGTAGCAAGAATTTTTAAAACTCCATCAAAAATTCTTGCATAAAATATAAAGGGTTAAAATCATAAATATGTACGAAACTCTCATATATTAACAAAATAGACAAAAAAAACATGTGTTTCTTAAACTCGGCATGATATCCCCATGTGTTATAGTAAATATACATGAAACTCCCATGTGTTAACAAACTTGGCAAGCTATCCCCTATGTTTTCTTAAATTTGGCATGTGTTACAAAAACTTTATGTGTTATAAAAAAGACAAAAAAAAAAACCATTTCTTTTTTTTGCAACAATGCACGAAACTGTCCGTGTTAGCAAAATAGCAGAAAAAACCCCTCTATTTTCATAAATCTTGCAGAAAACCCTCTCGATTGCCTAATATGATCTTCATTTTTTCTGCATCTACATTATTTTTTACTTTCTATAATAATTTGATCATTTAGTTTTAAAATGAACAATGTTCAGAATTTTAAAGTGAATAATTTTTATGTTGTAATTTTAAATTACATTATGAATAATATTTTGAATTTTTCTTTTAACGTATGCATGCTTATTGACCAATTCAAATTCTTTTTTTTCTTCAAATTTTGAATATGTCGAGTAAACAATAATTACACATATAAAAATATGCATATTTTTAAAAAGTAATAAAACATGTTTTCACAATAATAAAAATTTATATATAAACAAAAAATAAGTTATTTATAAACTATATAATATATATGAACGTTTATGAACTTATTTTCATAAAACTTGCATATAGTTTTATCGAGATTAAATAAAAGCTATTTATTTGTAAAATTGAGGGGGTTCTGTGCAGGATTTAAGAAAATCGATGAGTTTTTTTGCCTACTTATTTAGCACAGGGGGTTTCTTGCAATGTTCCAAAAAGAAAGGTTTTTTTTTGCTTTTTTTTTATAACACGTAGGGTTTCATGCTTAGTTTAAGAAATCATGGAATTTTTTTGCCTATTTTGTTTAACACAGAGGGTTTCGTACAATGTTTCAAAAAATGGAAGTGGCTTTTTTGCTTTTATTATAATACAGGGGTTTTTTATGCCGAGTTTAAGAAAACAGAAGGGTTTTTTATCCATTATTAACATATAGGGTTTCGTGCATATTTACTATAACACAATGGTTTTTTTTGCTAGTTACCCAAATATAAAAGGATAAAGGCTGATGGATTTCTTGCATAAAATTTTAAAAGTCCACCGCAATGTTCTTTATACCTAGGGATGAGCAAAACTTCGGTTTAACCGAAATAATCGACGGAACCGAATAAATTTGGAAATTCGGTTCGGTCAATTCGGAAGTTCGGTTTTATTTTTTTTAAAATATCGGTTAAATCGGTTCGGTTATCGGTTTTGATTTTAAAATATCGGTTAAGCGATTTAACCGATCTAGCATATTATTATTTTTATTTTTATTTTTTTATATTTTAAAATCAGTTTTTAATTTATTTTTTATAAATTTTTTACATTTTTTTTACCTTTTTCAAAAATATCGGTTAATTCGGTTACCGACCGAATTAACCGATATTTTATCGGTTCGGTTTGTTCGATTTCTTAAAAAAGTTCGGTTTGTTCGTTTTGTAAAAAATAATCGTTTTTTCGGTTTCGGTTAATTCGGTTCGGTTGTTAACCGAATTAATCGAATGCTCACCCCTATTTATACCAATGAAATAAACACCAATAAAGCAAAACATACATAATAATTTACAAAATTCTAGCACCAATATCTAGAAATGAGCACCAATATCTAGAAATGAGCACCAATAAGGCATATATCACCAATAGGGGTGAGCATTCGGTTAATTCGGTTACCAACCGAAACGAATTAATCGAAACCGAAAAACCAAATTTTTTTTTCCAAAATCGAACCGACCGAACTTTTTAACGAAATCGAACAAACCGAACCGATAAAAACCGATTTTTTTTGAAAAATGTAAAAAATAAATTAAAAATTGATTTTAAAAAATATAAAAAATAATAAAAATCTGTTAGATCGGTTAAATCGGTTAACCGATATTTTTAAAATCAAAACCGATAACCGAACCGATTTAACCGATATTTTAAAAATTTAAAACGAACTTCCGAATTGACCGAACCGAATTTTCGAATTTATTCGATTTCGGTTAAACCGAAGTTTTGCTCACCCCTAATCACCAATATTGTCCAATATCAAAGAAAACACCACCACACACTATTTAATGTTTTAGTTTACAGCATCTTCAAATGTAACTTCATTTTAAACATAAAAACCACCACCGGACACTCTTCTAATCACAATACCCAATCATTCGCCATAGGTAAGAAAAACAAAAAGAGATTAACCTTCCTTACCTTACATGGATCTGCCGTATGTGCCTCACGCCTACGGTTGATGTCGAATGAGAAGCTGTGGACGATTAGGCGAGGGTGGGCTATGGAGTGTGGACGATTAGGCGAGGGTGGGCTGCGTGAGTGAGATTGTGAGAAGCTGCGTGAGTGAGAAGCCATGTGAGTGAGAAGCTTGAGGGTGGAGACCCAAAGGAGTAGGTGATAGCGTGGAGCCACGGGCGGCGTGAGTGAGAGGTGGAGACGTGGAGTTTGCATGAGAAGTGAGATTTGCGATTAGTTTGATAGGGTTTTGAATTGGGTTTCGGGTGTTGGGGGTTTCGGGTGATAGTGAATAGCGATGTACTGAGTGAAATTTAAGCATGTGACATGTGTAACACATATTCTCGGGTTTGGGTACCCGAAGTTTTTTTGGGGTTCTAAAACAAGAACCCAACACCAACCCGGAAAAATATTGTCGGGTTTGGGTTTACCCGATGTCCAAATTTTCTAATTAGGGTCAGGTCGGGTATATGATACCCGAAAATATTTGCCCACCTCTAATTATGACGGTTATATGTTGTAGTTTATTTTTTTCTCCCTATCTAGAAGTTCGCAAGTAATGATCATATGATACTTTTCATTCATCTTTTTTACCTTATGGAGGGTGAAATATTCATTGAAAGTAAAAAAAAATGTTATTTTTTTAGTTAAAAAAAATTCTTTTTTGTATATATATATATATATAGCAACACAAAAAGAGTTTAACCAAAAATCAAATTTTTTAACTAAAAGATTCGATTCTTAATTCGGATCATTACAAAGAATAGCAATTGGTGAAGTTTCAATATAACCCGGTTCAACAATACCCACAATATCCTTGGAAAGTGGGATTGGACTACGTAAAGAGTAAAGACTCCATTTTCCATGCTCTTTTGCAAGCGGAAAAAATAAGGGCAAAGAAACTTGGCGAACAATTCCTACTCAACGTTAGCTCCAAATATCAAGCTACAATAGAACCGAAATCCACACCAAAATTGAGACTACGATACACGTAAATGAACCGGTGTTACTATATAGGAACTTTTCTGGAGAATTGGAGCTCTTCGAATCCATAGCCGGAATGGTGCTGTTCAGTAGTGTGCCATTCTTATCACTTCCAGGGAATATGCACGAACCTGCCGTTCGTTAAAAAGGACACGTTAGATATGTAATAAATGAAATCAAACGACTTGTAATTTCTTGAAAAATAGTTTATTTTACTTGGACTTGTGGTAGTAATGGCAGCCACCCCATTAAAATCACAGCTTCCAGAAGTCTTTCCCGTGTTATGATAATACGTATCGAATGCATATGTTGCGTGGGCAAACACGTTATCTGGTTCATAGCAGGCTTGCCCCTGCAGTATCGGAGAACAGTCTACTTTTCCAGGTCCACAAGCCCAATCCAGAGCAGCCTGCACCATTTTTTCGTCAGCGCCTTCTTTTGCTGTGCAATAAGTCTGGTTTGTGGTGTCATTGGCCAACATAGATCCCGAACCCATCAAGTGTAACACATACACGGGAACCCCATTTGCGTCGAACAATCCCCAGTTTTTCTCAGAAAGGGGCCCTGGTTTCATATCCTCGTTGTATAGCTCGTATATGTAAGTGCTGACACCAATCCCAGGATGTTTTGGAGTTCCGGTTTTGTTCAATATGTGCCGTATCACATTGCTGTTGTAAGTATTGGCATTATCTAAAGTGGCATCAGGCTCATTTGAATCGCCTTTCGAGGGCCACCCCGTTTCGGTAACCATAACTGGAAGATTTGTGATGTTAAGAGAAGCCATTGCAAAATACGCGGCATCAACCATAGCATCAAACACATTAGTATAATGAAGAAGCGTATTTGCATCTACGGCTTCTTTGTTACTTGGAAGAGGCTTGAAAAGAGCATAATCTAATGGGATTACACCATTTGATTGCATATAATCGAAGTAAGGGTATATGTTGAGCATGAAATACGAGCTTGTTGATTGTAGAAAATTGAGAACGGGTACCAAAACCGGATTCCATGAATGATTAAAGAAAGCTTGGGATGGCGGGAAAGAGTCAAGAATGATGGAAGATGCAAGTGGTGTCGAAACTTTGATTTGTCTATCAAGATTTGACGCCACAAGGGCTGAATGGATAAATCTGAGGGCTTTAACAAGAACATTAGCGACATTTGGCAGGGATGTAAAAACCTCAGAACCAACACAGATTGTTGTGATATTGGTGGCAGGATAGTGTGCAACCACGTTCTGAGATACCCAATTTGCGGCAGTGGAATTTGATTGACTAAGGCCTATAAGCTGGTCATTGGGCACAGAGATAGCAACTCGGATACCTGTATTAGCAAGAGCAAGAAGCATTCCTCGATCTGCATTGTACAGCCTGACGTGCCGGATTTGCTGAGCTTTGAGGAGTGCAACTACTTGAGTAGGGTGTGGCATGTCTGAGAGCTCCGTTCCAATGTTCACTCCAACAAATGCATCTGCATGAGAGAAGTCAAATTATGCCTCCAAGTTGTTTAGAATATAGCTTTTATAAATAATATATTATTTATAGTTTTTATTCATAAAAAACCAAACTTTGTTTAAAACATTAAGTAAACAGAACAGAAATTCCCCGTAGTATTAGTATCATTGTGCGATGGAACGCAAAAATATTCCAGTGGGATATGAAGCCTATGAAATGAATACAAATTCTTTTTCGAGTCTGGACAAATGACTTTTCAGTGAAATAAAGGCAAATATGGAAACCATGATTTTAGCATTTTGTTGTCTCGTTTCATGGTCTTATGTTGTCTTGTACTCGAGAAAAAAAGAGGTTGCATTCAAAAATAAAGAAAAAAACTGGTGATAAGATTGCAAAAATAGCAGTAACAGACTAACACAGAACACGTTCTAAAGAAATAGATTTTGGTTTCAATGAGGCCGGGATTCGACTAAAGTTGTCCCCATTTTGTCAATTATCGAGTATTCGTGCAGTTCTAAACCTTGGATATCTGATGACTTACATGGGTCATATGATGATGTTGTAATTGCTAAACACGAGCTTGACAATACAATGGTCTCAACTCACCCACAAATTAGCACAAATTGTACGAATACACCACCATCCAAAAACCAATCAAAAGCTTGCTCCACCTTACTGAGTTATTAAAACCAATCAGAAGCTGACCTTATATCATTGAAAATTAAAAATGGTAATCACCACTTGAAGAAGGGTATATTAATATCAGTATCACTAATTAATTGAACATCCAACCCGACAAAGATCTTTTGGAAAAGACTGAAACACATAATTTTAAGAAACATTCATTTCTTGGTTCATCTTAAACAACAGTTTACACTAAAGCATGTTCGGATTTAGTATCTGCAACACTAGTCACTAAATCTGAAATACTAAGTATGGGAACAAGAACACTGTTTTTGTTCTGCAAGAGCATGTTCTTGGGAAAAAGCCCGACTTTAAAATAAACCAAAAATACTGTAACAGAAAGCATAACATTAGGAATACCTTCGTCAGCAGAACCAGCTGACACTATCAGTAGCAAAACAAACTGCAGTAATACCATGTTGCTAGAATCTTCTAAACCCACCGTCATAAAGGCCAAAACGAAGAAACTTCAACGAAGATGAAAAGAACCAGAATATATTATGAAAAGTATTAGTAGAGGCTGGAGCTGGATTAATGGTGAGTTGGAAGAATCGAGCATATTTGCATTAGAGAGAGAGAGAGAGAGAGAGAGAGAGAGAGAGAGATTTGTAAGCACCAATCACCAAAAGTTCTTGTCAGATGATCCAACGGCTAAGAGATCGTCAGCATTCTGTCCTTTCCTATTGACCTTTTTTGCTTTCTCACATTCCAAGTAATTTATATGTATATTAGAAATCAGAACAGATATTGAGAATATGAGAGATTATTTATGTTTCAAATGAAGAACAGTACTTTTCTTGGTAGCCGTTGGAGGGTACAATTTTTGAGATGTTTGGCTAGTATGGGGGGGGGGGGGGGGGGGGGGGTGGCGAGAAATTCTATGGTGGATTTGGTGTTTGAAAACACCATTTTACATACAATGTATAGATACATATACATACAAATTATATATGAGATGGTGTTTTTAATCATCGGGTCCACAATAAAATTTATCGGGGAGGCCTTGAGGTTGTCGGAGATACAGACTGATTTCAACGGTCAAATTTCACTTCTTTCTTTTCTTAATATTTTGTTTGCTGGAAAAAAAAAATCTCGTTTTTATATATTAAAGGCAATGCGGTTATGGGAAATTGTTCGGGGAATTGTAGAAATTAATTTTTGAAAAAAATTATTAAAAATATGCCCAACCATTGCGAAAGAATTATTCCCACTCGTTAATGAAAGATAGCATTGGACACGTTAGCCGAGTTCACAGGTCAGACACAATAAGAGCCCAAACTAAGCAAAAAAAGGAGAGGGGGCGTAGTGGGCTTGAAACAATATCGTTTGAACTCTGAATTTAAAAACAAAAAAAAAAAACCATTAGCTTTTTAAAGATTTAAAATTTAATTTAGGGGGAAATCAACAAATGGGAAAAAAAATTAAAACTAATGATTTTGGCGGAGCAAATTTACAAGTTGACCAATGCTAAAGTTTTCTAATTCTCATATGCTAACATTTGCTTACCACTAATTTAAGTCCTTTTGTTCGCTAATCGATATGCAATATAATCACTATACATCAATAATTTTAGGATCATATAAACTCTATTAATTAAAAGAGATTGAGAAATTAAATTTTTACTATTTTATTTTATAAAATAAATTTAAGGTTAAATTAATATACATTTAATCAACTAAGACTTATTTATAATTAATTAACTCAATGAACTAATCTACCAACATATTGAAAAATTGTTAATAATAACTATAACATAGTGTTAAGAATCGAGAGAGAGATAGGATTAAATTATATCAGTTGATATTTTTATATACATTAAACATTGAGAGCACAAAAAATTAAATGTTCATTATGTAAGTTAATTAAATATTAACATAATTTATAAATCCTTATAAAATCTAAATATATCTCCTGATTTTTATAAGTTTTAATAAATCATTGTACGACATTATGTAATATTGTTCAATGGTTGTGATTAAAGGTACCTACTTTAGCTAGGTGCACCCCATTCTGGCAAACTCGATTCATGTATCCCAACAGATCTAAAAGCCGGGATTTTAGTAATACACTATTAATCAAGGTGCATTACTAACTTTATTATTATGAGATATATGCGTCGAAATTCATATTTTTATTCAAGAAAATAGAAGTAAATTTGAACATTTTTTGCATTTGAAAAGTGATTTGAAATATGGTGGAACATAAAGAAACAAATAAGCAAAATGATCATGAATACAACACTCGAAACAGGGTTTTTGATATACCTGATTATATCTATTTGCAGCGAAAAATTGATTTTCCCAGATTGTTTAGCTCGTCTACAAGCCTTGTGGAGAGTTTATAAAATCCACCTTAAGTGGTTGATTATTGTATTCCAATATAAATAGAGTAAATATATCAAAGGATAAGTATGGAAACATACACAAAATATTATATACAAGGAACTATATCAATCTAGGATTATCTAGGATTATCTAGAAGATTCATGTCTATCACCCCCCCCCCCCCCGCAAGCGTAGCGTGGGGTTGCAGCCAACGCGAAGCTTGGAGCGAAAGAACTCAAACAAGGGCCGAGCAAGGCTCTTAGTAAAGATATCTGCAAGCTGTAACTTTGATGGAACGAATTGAGTAGTGAGTTTTCCATCTGCAACAAGTTCGCGAACAAAATGATAATCTGTGAGGGCCCGATCCTAATGTGGTGTTTAAGTAACACATAATGATTAATTTACGTAAACAGCGGAAGATTTATTTCAAAGGTCTTATCAAATGGCCCTAAAAATTTTTTTTTTTTGCTTTTAGGTGATACATATATAGTGTTACTGAAAATACGTAATTCCAGTTTCCAATTTAACATGTTGAGCATAACATCCATATCAAGTATAACTCAACCAGTAGTAGGATACTTAAAATACAGATACTCGGGGAACATAATTAAAAATATTCTAACATCTACTGGGACGCAAAACATAAAATATAAACCTGAGCTCGCTCTCAAGGAGCTCTGGTATCTCTCGATGCGTCGCTGAAAGCATCGTCATCATGTCCTCCTGTAAAGCCTGTCATGCCCGAACAATAAAAGACATGACAGCCCCCACAAAGGGGGTCAGTACCCCAGTACGAGAAATAAATAAATCATGTCAAATGACAAAGTATCATGCAATGCATACCATGTATGAATGCGATGTATGAATGGGTACAAGGAATCGAATATCAAGATACCAAAAATCGGAGTCCAAAGGAAGGTATCATCAAATCATCAAAGCTCGAGCAGAGGGTGACAGTATACGTACATTGCGCTAGGAAAACTCATCCTATGTACGTTACTGCATCCAGCCCTCGTGTCTAGGTCGAGTCGCACCTGCACGTGACTACAGTTACTACCTATACTGCCTGTCATCGCCATGCTCGTCGTACCCGACACTCAGAGTAAGTCAACTCAGTCAAATCATGGATATCAAAGGAATGATAGATCAATATGATATGCCCATGAATCATTTATGCATCAAATGACATATGCAACTCAATATATCATGCAATCTCATGTGAAAGTATATACAAATCATGTAATTTCACATATCATGTAATCCAAGATATTCATCATGTCATATAGTCACATAAGAATCATATAGTGACAAATAAGTCATATAAATCAAATAATGACATATAAGGCCATACATTAGCATCATTACACGTCTTTGCCAGACGTCATGATAAAACTCATTTCAACGTACCTCGACCCAAGCTAATCTACCGAGACTTCTCGAGTCAACACCGGAATCTATTAACCTGGTCATAACAGTTCCAAATACAACATAATGTCACATACTAGTCTTAAACTTATCAAAATAAAACTCAAACTTAGACCCAAAACCAATTCTCTAAATTTCAGTCTGCGCAACTGTAGAGATCGGCTCATAACTTGTCCGATACCTAATAAACTCATATGGGTCCAATTTATTTTCAAAGCTAGCTCAAAAATGAACATTTCATCAGTTCAACTCATCTTCAAATTCGTTCATTTAGCCTAGGTAAAATGGCCAAGAACAATCTGCTAGAAAAACAGGACAATTTACCAAATTTCAGCTTGACCCATTTTTGTATAAAATTCATATTAAATTCAGATGATGTCCAAATGACTTGAGGCTAGTGGGGAAATCACGAAAACTCAAAGTACTACAGTTCATATTTGAAGTCCAGAAGCTAGTTCGGTCATCTAGAGGCACATGCAAAGCAAAGTATGCCAGATTTAAAAATACTCATATTCTGTTTTGACAGAGTGAGCGGTTCTAGGGAAAATTGCATATCTTACACATGGAAACTCCAAAACATGTAAGGCCAGTTTCTAATGCAATATAACCCAACATAAAACAAAACATCTCTTATGAGCTTTAAGCTAAACAATTCATCTTCATGTACATTATGTGAAAAACGTACAGCCTAAAAACTCGTATATCCCCTGCTTCCAGATTGTATAGTTGCTGGTAAAAATTATCATAATTCTTTCATATGAGCTCCAAATTGAGTGAGGCCAATTTCAAATGCAAGATAACCTCGAATACTACAATACTTATTAGAGCCTAAAAATTCATATTCGTAGCCATTTATTCCCAAAATACGAATAACAAAATGCATGAAACTCGCATGCAGTGAATTTCCAGATTTGACACATGTTGGTAGAACGACCATAACTTTTCCATCTTAAATCCAAATTAGCTGATTTCGGTGGAAAGTTAAAGCTAACACATAATACTACAACTTGTTATAAGAGCTATATTTTCCAATTCGAAACGTAACTATGCTAAAAACGCGAAATATCAGACGGTTTATGCACTGGTTTTAGCAGACTACAATTGACAGCAACTTCTTCATGAATGAACACCATGGTTCGACCCTCAATCCTACATGCATGTTGATAAAACTCAAGGATGATGATATACCTTCATTTATCTTCAAGATTTGAAGCTTGATCATCCACAAAACCAAGCCAAGATCGAAAATCCTACACCAAAACTGCTGCTACTCGAAAATCTTGCATGTCCTTTCTCCAAACTTGAAATTTCTTGGTGCATCTTGTTCCTCAAGCTTAGTAGCATTCAAATATATCTTTGCATGTGACATGCACTTGAAAATTCAAGAGGATTTTGGTAGGAAAATTAGCTGCCATTTTCGAAAATGGTAGAAGAGAGAAGGAGGAGGAGTGATGGTGAAGGAAGAGAGAAGATGGTGTTGGAAAATGAAGTAAAAATCTGATTTTTGGCATGGTATATGCGTGAGATTCAATGCCATGCATGATTTTATTTATTTAATTGATGTATTGTGGAATCCATGTGTCAATACATCACTCTCTTGCAAGATTATTGGTCCAAAATCATGTATTAAACATGAGTAAAGTTAATTAGTGGCATGTGTTCTCCAAGTGCCATGTGATCATGCACATGCTCATGCACTAAAACATGCTCCACTAGTTGGTTGACTCATCGTAGTCGGAACACCTTAATTTAAAGTTTGCACTTTTAATTATCCGGGTTTGTTTAATCATCGTTAATCCGGATTAATTAGTATCGGGGCCTTACACTTCTTCCCCTCTTAAAAAGATTTCGTCCTCGAAATCGCAAAACTGAAAAATAACTCAATAAATCACAACATATGAGTGTCTCAATCTCATTCATAGATACTTAAGGATCATCATGTATCAATGACAACTGATGTGTTCGTTTCAACGATCTACCACTTAATCAGAGTTCTCTATGATTCCACAAAGTTCAAAATATCGAGGCAACATCAAACCTTACTTAACGAGTCATACTGATCATCGCAAATGTAATATCTTCATATTTACCTGATTCTCAACTCGAAGTCTAACAATATATTTCTCTTTGGCGTAGCAAATCTGCTCACTTTAAGCCAACTTTCAATCGTTTCGGCAGAAAATTTATCGTTCCTGTCATTTCCTCAACAATCTCAAGTTATGCCAAAAATTCCTTATCAATTTCTATCATCATCTCAGTGATCGGTAATTCCGGCTCTACGAAACCTGAACCGATGTCATCCCAAAGATATATGAAACTTAAATTATAGGAAAATTCTACTAGTGAATAGTGATTCTGTCAGTTCTCACTAAATTCACCACTATTAATCGGGACATAGATTCCAAAGTCTGGATATTATCTCAGTTTATTCATCAGTATGGGTATGCTAAGCAATACTCATTTCTAACTTAGTATCCATTACATTCTGAAAATAGTTTCGAATTCTGATATTATCATCGGATCTCAATCAGATACATTTATTACAGAAACTCACTGTAACTAAACCACATTATCCATATCTTAAACATGTCGTCTTCTCATAGACATATAGACTATCACATGAAATCAATATCTTGTATTGAATAGTCAATCAATTTCGATTCAACTTGTTTCACTATCTCTGTTTGTAAATATTTTAGCTATAAAACTCAAAACTAGAAATTTCCCAAATTCATTGTGGTACTTACAAATCCTGTAATATCCCATTAGGTCTCGTATTTTTATCTTGACCTGCTGGCATGTCAAACAAGTTGCCACAAAATTCAAAAATTTCTTTCTTTATACCATCTCATCATAAATAGGATCTCGAGAATGATACATCTCATCATTCCCAGAATAACACAATGTTCTCTATAGTGTGCTTTCTGTTGTAATACGTCTTTCAAATCAGTAAAATTCGATGCTATATACTGATTTTTCATTCGCAACCACCACTAAATGGCATACTAAATTTACTTTGGTTGATAAGACAGAACCAATTTCTTCAATCAATATCTGTATGAGTCTGTCCTTCGAGGCCTTCCGATCGTCAAAATCAGAGGTTATCAAACTGCAAAGCAAACATCGATGCTACCATTGCACCTTGGACATTTAGGTTCATTGCATCTGCTACTAGTTTCATTTTCCTTGATTTATATTGACTATCAAAGTCAAATTCTTTAATAAATCCAGTCATCGCTTATATCTCAAGAATATGCAATCATCTTTTCATGATACATTAGAACATATCTTCGAATCTTTGACATACGTATTTGCACAACTACATATCTCCCTGAACCAGTTAAACCAAAACAACATTGGGGTTGTAGTCCATTTCATTTTCAGTTATGAAAACTGCCTTCTCATTCATCTGACCAACGAATATCAAATTTCTTCTTGGTCAATTAGTTCATAAGACAGGCTATCCTAGAATATCCTTCCGTAAAAGCCTGTAGTATCTGTCAAAATTCATAAAACTTTTCATCTTGAGTACAATGATTGGTCTTGGCCAAATTAGTACTATCTTTACTTTACTGGAATCAACAGGTATCTGGTGAGATTATATCACCTATCCCAAAACAAACACTTGATTCAACCAGATTTACATTTCAATAACTTGGTACACCCTTTGAGCTTCACGAAGCGTCTGAAAAATCAATCACATGTGTTCTGTGTGGTTCCTTCCGGATCTCGTATACACTAGTATACCACTGATGAATATGATTACACTTCCGCCCAAAAGTTACGGAATATTTTCTTCATCAAATTCATAACTCTACCGGTATAGTTGTCAGACCACACGACATTTCCAAAAATTCAAAATGTCTATATCTGGTTTGACCAATTGCCTTGAGAAAATGTCTATATCTGGTTTGACCAATTGCCTAGAGAACATTTTCTCTTCTGACTCAAACTGATGGTAACCAGAGTAAAAATCGTTCTTCTTATACAGTAAAGTTCCTTACAACTTGATCAGTTACTTTTCGATCTTAGGCAGTGGGTATTTATTCTTGACAATAGCCCAATTCAACTACCTTTAATCGATACACATCTTCATCATATCATTTTTTTCTTCTTCACGAACAATACTGATGTTCCCTCAAGGTGACATACTCAGACATATGTACCAGTATCGAGGATATTCAGCAACTATTCATATATCTGTCAACTCTGCTGATGACATTCCGTACAGTGCTTTCGATATCAAATCTATTCTTTGTCATCAACGAATAGTTAAAATCAATTTCCTTCTTTAGTGAAAATTCTTTCATTTCCTCAGGAAAATCTTGGTAGGTTTTCTTACCTCTATAATATCAGTCAACCTCGACTCTTTTTTATAAGCATCAAATGCTTATTATCAAATATCCATCGTTTTCCAAGTATTGCAACCATAATATTTTCATAGCTGATACTATCAATATCTTAACTTGCTATTCGTGTCGATATACATTTCATTTGTAGCCACAACATAATCAAAAATCCATTATACTCTAAAATCAACTTACAATATCTGAAAATTTATCAGAGTATACATGTCCTTGATACAATCAAAACCATATTTCGACAACACCAATTAATTCGAATCCACATCACTATCATTAAAATTGTAAGCTACAGTTCACTATTACAAGTGTGGATAGTATAATTAGCACTGCTGATGTATTTTCCAAATCATAATAACTGATGCACATTTTTTTTTTTTGTCTCAATAACACTTGTGCAGTGTGATCAAATACGTGACATGTATCTGTGATCACTAGTATTTAAGCATCTCTAACCGTATCCTCTATCAAGGTATACTCTCTGGTCTGTTGGGAAACCAAAAATAACTATCAGGTATTACCTCTAGTCTGCAGGTAATTTACTGCTGCTGGAACTGAGTGGTCGTAAAGAATAACCACCATGATATCTACCCCTAGCTCAGGGTATTTGTTGTTATGGCTGCATCTATTCCCGAGTAGTAACAGACATGCTCTGACTGGCTACAATCAATATCAGTTCTTATTATTCTTTCAAATAGATCAGTAGATATTTACATCCACAGTGACCTCAAAAGATTTGGTATTCTACAATCTCATAGTCCCTTAAGAACTACTAGAGCTGGATAAATTTGAGTGATACTTCTGAAACTTTTCCAGGACTACTTGGATTATCCCAATGATAGTCACTTCATTAATCTTTAATCCAGTTCTAATTACTTCGCACCACATTGGTGTCTTATTCCTTAGTCAAAATCTAATCTCTCCACTAGTGAATAGCTATTGAGATTAAGCAGATATTTCCATTTCTCAAGTCCACGATAATCAATTAACGTTTTCTATGTCATCAACATAGCATTCTCGTAAACATATTTTCTCGTAAATATTCTTTCCTGTGTCAACAAGAGGGAAAACTCTTCTTCCATCACTACCATTACTCTAGATACTCTCATCTAGAAGAGTTAATCATGTAGTATTTATTCATAAGTTGGACATATAAACTAGAACTGAATTACGACAGTCCCCCAATCCAAGTCCTCAGTCAAACAATTCTCGTTGTTTCTCACAACAACTATACTCGATCATTCAATTGAAAAAAATCGCTAGTTTCAATATTCTCAAGTTCTAAATTATCATCTTGGCGTACATTTTGACGTAAACTCATACGTATAACCTTGGTCTTTCAGACTTAAATTCCTGATGTCAATCGACACAAAGCGTTTTAACTAGTTCTAGTGTCATCCCACTATTCACAAGGATTAAGTCCCAAAGTGATAAATAGAAGTCTCAAAAGTTATCACTATGTTATAATTCAATTAACAGTTTACAGTGCCTACAGGTACAATAGATAGCTCTTAAGTCTGTATCGTTGCTACCTGTCCAAACACTAACTGTTCATCATAAAATCAAAACATCATATATAATCTCAAGTCAGAGATGTTCTCATCACTTATTCTACATCATCATCCGGTCAGCAACTATCAGTGCTAACAAATAAAATTCTCAATTTCTCTAGATTGTCTGCAACTCAGCATTCAAAATCTCTAGATGATATGCGACTCATCATATTAAAATATTCAGAGATATGACATCTCGTTATTCCTGCTCTCTAATCCAGTACATGCATAAAATCTCATTATCGAACATGTAAACATAGCAGGCAAGAGCATATAAATCAGATAGTCAGACACATGCACAAACAATTCCTTTGTGTCTATACTCAGTGTCCTAACTCTAGTTCGAGCATATCCCAGACTATGCTCTGATACCATAATGTGAGGGCCCGATCCTAATGTGGTGTTTAAGTAACACATAATGATTAATTTACGTAAACAGCGGAAGATTTATTTCAAAGGTCTTATCAAATGGCCCTAAAAATTTTTTTTTTTTGCTTTTAGGTGATACATATATAGTGATACTGAAAATACGTAATTCCAGTTTCCAATTTAACATGTTGAGCATAACATCCATATCAAGTATAACTCAACCAGTAGTAGGATACTTAAAATACAGATACTCGGGGAACATAATTAAAAATATTCTAACATCTACTGGGACGCAAAACATAAAATATAAACCTGAGCTCGCTCTCAAGGAGCTCTGGTATCTCTCGATGCGTCGCTGAAAGCATCGTCACCATGTCCTCCTGTAAAGCCTGTCATGCCCGAACAATAAAAGACATGACAGCCCCCACAAAGGGGGTCAGTACCCCAGTACGAGAAATAAATAAATCATGTCAAATGACAAAGTATCATGCAATGCATACCATGTATGAATGCGATGTATGAATGGGTACAAGGAATCGAATATCAAGATACCAAAAATCGGAGTCCAAAGGAAGGTATCGTCAAATCATCAAAGCTCGAGCAGAGGGTGACAGTATACGTACATTGCGCTAGGAAAACTCATCCTATGTACGTTACTGCATCCAGCCCTCGTGTCTAGGTCGAGTCGCACCTGCACGTGACTACAGTTACTACCTATACTGCCTGTCATCGCCATGCTCGTCGTACCCGACACTCAGAGTAAGTCAACTCAGTCAAATCATGGATATCAAAGGAATGATAGATCAATATGATATGCCCATGAATCATTTATGCATCAAATGACATATGCAACTCAATATATCATGCAATCTCATGTGAAAGTATATACAAATCATGTAATTTCACATATCATGTAATCCAAGATATTCATCATGTCATATAGTCACATAAGAATCATATAGTGACAAATAAGTCATATAAATCAAATAATGACATATAAGGCCATACATTAGCATCATTACACGTCTTTGCCAGACGTCATGATAAAACTCATTTCAACGTACCTCGACCCAAGCTAATCTACCGAGACTTCTCGAGTCAACACCGGAATCTATTAACCTGGTCATAACAGTTCCAAATACAACATAATGTCACATACTAGTCTTAAACTTATCAAAATAAAACTCAAACTTAGACCCAAAACCAATTCTCTAAATTTCAGTCTGCGCAACTGTAGAGATCGGCTCATAACTTGTCCGATACCTAATAAACTCATATGGGTCCAATTTATTTTCAAAGCTAGCTCAAAAATGAACATTTCATCAGTTCAACTCATCTTCAAATTCGTTCATTTAGCCTAGGTAAAATGGCCAAGAACAATCTGCTAGAAAAACAGGACAATTTACCAAATTTCAGCTTGACCCATTTTTGTATAAAATTCATATTAAATTCAGATGATGTCCAAATGACTTGAGGCTAGTGGGGAAATCACGAAAACTCAAAGTACTACAGTTCATATTTGAAGTCCAGAAGCTAGTTCGGTCATCTAGAGGCACATGCAAAGCAAAGTATGCCAGATTTAAAAATACTCATATTCTGTTTTGACAGAGTGAGCGGTTCTAGGGAAAATTGCATATCTTACACATGGAAACTCAAAACATGTAAGGCCAGTTTCTAATGCAATATAACCCAACATAAAACAAAACATCTCTTATGAGCTTTAAGCTAAACAATTCATCTTCATGTACATTATGTGAAAAACGTACAGCCTAAAAACTCGTATATCCCCTGCTTCCAGATTGTATAGTTGCTGGTAAAAATTATCATAATTCTGTCATATGAGCTCCAAATTGAGTGAGGCCAATTTCAAATGCAAGATAACCTCGAATAATACAATACTTATTAGAGCCTAAAAATTCATATTCGTAGCCATTTATTCCCAAAAATACGAATAACAAAATGCATGAAACTCGCATGCAGTGAATTTCCAGATTTGACACATGTTGGTAGAACGACCATAACTTTTCCATCTTAAATCCAAATTAGCTGATTTCGGTGGACAGTTAAAGCTAACACATAATACTACAACTTGTTATAAGAGCTATATTCTCCAATTCGAAACGTAACTATGCTAAAAAACGCGAAATATCAGACGGTTTATGCACTGGTTTTAGCAGACTACAATTGACAGCAACTTCTTCATGAATGAACACCATGGTTCGACCCTCAATCCTACATGCATGTTGATAAAACTCAAGGATGATGATATACCTTCATTTATCTTCAAGATTTGAAGCTTGATCATCCACAAAACCAAGCCAAGATCGAAAATCCTACACCAAAACTGCTGCCTACTCGAAAATCTTGCATGTCCTTTCTCCAAACTTGAAATTTCTTGGTGCATCTTGTTCCTCAAGCTTAGTAGCATTCAAATATATCTTTGCATGTGACATGCACTTGAAAATTCAAGAGGATTTTGGTAGGAAAATTAGCTGCCATTTTCGAAAATGGTAGAAGAGAGAAGGAGGAGGAGTGATGGTGAAGGAAGAGAGAAGATGGTGTTGGAAAATGAAGTAAAAATCTGATTTTTGGCATGGTATATGCGTGAGATTCAATGCCATGCATGATTTTATTTATTTAATTGATGTATTGTGGAATCCATGTGTCAATACATCACTCTCTTGCAAGATTATTGGTCCAAAATCATGTATTAAACATGAGTAAAGTTAATTAGTGGCATGTGTTCTCCAAGTGCCATGTGATCATGCACATGCTCATGCACTAAAACATGCTCCACTAGTTGGTTGACTCATCGTAGTCGGAACACCTTAATTTAAAGTTTGCACTTTTAATTATCCGGGTTTGTTTAATCATCGTTAATCCGGATTATTAGTATCGGGGCCTTACATAATCAATGTCGATATGCTTAGCACGTTTGTGAGCAATAGGATTCTGGCTGAGAAAAATGGCGCTCTGATTGTCACAGAGTAAAAGTGGCTTATCTGGAGGGGAGGTACGTAATTCACGGAGCAAGTATGTTACCCAAATAAGCTCAGCGGCAGCGTTTGCTAAGGCTCGATATTCTGATTCACAACTTGAGCGAGCAACAGTGGATTGCTTTTTAGCACTCCAAGAGACTAAGTTGTTGAAAAATGGAGTAACCATAAGTAGATCGGCGCGTTTCAAGGCAGCGAGCCCAATCTGCATCAGAGTAGCCAACCAAAGAAGAATTTTGTCCGAGACTAAACAGAAGGCCAAAATTAATGGTGCCTTTGACGTAGCGCAAAATGCGCTTAACAGCCTGAAAATGATCAATTGTGGGTTGATGAAGAAACTGGCTGACAAGATTAACAGCATAGGATAGATCAGGACGAGTGATAGTCAAATATTGTAGAGCACCCACCAAGGAGCGATATAAAGTGGGATCATCAAAGGCGAGCCAGCAGTCGCAAGATGTTGACCCGCAACCAAGGGAGTGGAAACAGGTTTTGAGTCCAATAATAACGCCTTGGTAAGAATATCACGAGCATACTTTGCTTGGCTGAGGAAGAGTCCATCGGAGGTATAGGTGACCTCAAGCCCAAGAAAATAATTTAGCCGGCCAAGATCTTTGATAGCAAATTCAGTGTTGAGACGAGAAATAAAAGAGCGAACGAGGTCCGGGTTGTTGCCAGTGAGAATAATGTCATCAACATACACGAGTAAATAGAGGACGAGAGAGCCCCGGTGAAAGAAGAAGGGGGAAGAGTCAGCACGACTACATGTAAATCCAAGGAGAACAAGAAAGTCACTGAACCACTGAAACCAAGCGCGGGGGGCCTGTTTGAGACCATAGAGCGCTTTGCGAAGACGACAGATGTGATTGGGGTGTTGAGGTGTCAATATTGTCTGGTGGCTGCTCCATATAGACTGTCTCAGTGAGAATGCCATTGAGAAATGCATTTTTGACATCAAGTTGGTGTAATGGCCAGCGACGCATAACAGCGAGAGCAAGAATAATACGTACGGTAGAGGCTTTAACAACCGGACTAAAGGTGTGAGAATAATCGAAGCCAGGAAGCTGAGTGTAGCCTTGAGCCACAAGCCGAGCTTTGAGTCTGTCAATAGATCCATCAGAGAGATATTTAGTGCGAAATATCCATTTTGAACCAACGATATTTGTACCGACAGGGCGAGGAACAAGATCCCATGTATGATTAGTACGAAGAGCGGAAATTTCATCATCCATAGCAACAAGCCATTTAGGGTGTTTGGCTGCAGATTAAAAACCCTTGGCTCGGTAGAAGTGAGAAGAGCTGAGATAAGACCAGTGGTAGCCAGATCCGCGATGTGCCTGGTTTTAAAAATACCGGCTTTAGCGCGAGTGAGCATAGGATGAGTGGATTGGACTGGGGCAAGGGGTGCAATAGACGATGAGTGGTCCGTGGTATGGGGCGGAGCTGCAGGACCCAAAGAGACACCAAGTTCAGGAGCAGGTTCAATCAGGGTAGCAATTGGCGAGGGAACATGTGTGGGGCAAATGGAACAGGGCCTCGCTGGAGCAGAAGTGATAGCTACAGGTGTGATAGAAGACTCCTGGGGCAATGGATTAGATGATGGAGCCGTGCTAGGTGGTTCAACAAATGTTGAAAATTCCAGATGAGTGATAGAGGAGCACACTCAAGTCCCTTTGAAAGGAAAAAAATGTCTCATCAAATTGAGCATGACGAGTAATATAAATTCGGGATGTTGATGGATCGATGCACCGAAACCCTTTGTGATTACTCTATAGCCAAGAAAAATACATGGAGCACTCCGTGGAGAAAATTTATTTGCAGCATAGTCACGTAAGCAAGGAAAAACCCGACATCCAAATGGTTTGAAATTCTCATAAGCTGGAGCTTTGGAGAACAATAATTCAAAAGGAGACTTGCCTTGCAGAACAGATGAAGGTATGCGATTAATAGTATAAACTGCAGCACTGAAAGCATCCACCCAAAGGGAGGAAGGAGCATGAGCATTAAATAACATAGCGAGGCCTATTTCGGTAATGTGACGATGTTTACGATTAGCACGTCCATTTTGAGAAGGCGTATAAGGGCAAGAGATGCTGTGATGAATGCCATTTGCGCGAAAGAATGTTTGAACACGTGAATTAGTAAATTCTGTACCTCCATCGCTTTGAAAAACCTTGATTGGACAAGAAAATTGTGTTTGCACCAAAGCATGAAATTGAAACAAAATATCATAAAATTCCGATTTGCGTTGCATCGGATAGAGCCACGTAAAACGGGAAAAATCATCCACAAAGATTACATAATAGCAATAACCGCAAGTAGAGCGAACAGGTGCCGGACCCCATAAATCACAATGAATTAAATCCGAAACACGCAATGACCGTTTTTCATTAACTTGAAAAGACAATCGTTTGCTTTTAGCCAACTGACAGGACGAACATAAGAGGGTTTTTGTAATAGAGACGTGACAGTTAACTGTCCTAACCTATGTAAAGACGAAATAATATCAAAAGAGACATGCCCTAAACGGGAATGCCATAATTCAAAAGAGCACGTAAATTCTTTGAACGCAAAGCGGCAATGAAAGCCGAGTGCACATGCTCCAGCACGTACAAGCCATTGTCACGTCTGCCTGTTGCTAGAGTTTCCTTGGTGACTCGATTCTGAATAGCAAACAAATTTTTAGTGAAGAGAACATTAACTGGATAATCAGAAGTCAACTTACTGATAGATAACAGATTCTTAGTAAGGTGCGGCACAACTAAGACGTGTAGTAAGCTAACATTGTTAGATAAGGTACAAGATCTAGTATGCGAAATAGAAAGAGTATCACCATTTCCAACGACAACACGCTCGGTGCCAGAATAAGGGGTGTAAGAGTCCAGTGAGGAAGAGGTTGGAGTCATATGCGCAGAAGCGCCCATGTCAAGAAACCAATCAGAAGAAGTTGCTGGAGAGATGTTGCAAACCAGCATTGAAAGCCTCATGCAAATTTGCGGACTCAGAAGAAGATCCTCGAATGTAGGCGTTGTTGGCATTTGTCGGCATAATGGCCTTCGGTGCGACAAATTGACAGCGAGGAACGTAGGAGCGTCGGCTAACCACCACCACGGCCCCGTCCGCGATTTGAGTTGGACGTAGATGCACGACCACGAGAGGGAGGGAAGGGTCCAGACCGTCGATTGTGAGATTGGGTGAAGAACGCAGCCGGAGCAGGAGCAGCACCCTCAAGAGACTCTTGAAATAGAGCAAAGCTTTCCGCCTTAGACAGGAGATCACGGAAAGAGGGCAGCAGAGTGAAAGCCATTTGGGCAGCTGAGAAACTTGAAAAAGATGATCCAAGGCCACGAAGAAACCAATGAGCTTTGTCCGTTTCATCAACGGACGACCAATGCAGAAAGTTGGTCGCATAAATTCTTGAATTGCCGCCCATAGTCACTGATGGAACGGGTACCTTTCTTCATGAGCTGTAAGTCATCCTTGATACGAAGCTCACGAGACTTGGAGCGATGGCTAAAGGCCGAGTCAGAGCAAGCCAGACAGCGCGAGAGGTGGAGCAACCGATACTTACTTCTGCCATATAGCCTCTTCAGTGAGAGAGGAAAGGAGAAGACTGAGGAGGCGCTGATCTTGAACAAGCCATTTATGATATGCTGAAGATGATTCAGACGAGGCGGCAGAATCGAAATTAGGGGAGGCGATAGTGTTCCGTCAATAAAACCAAGAAGATCTTGATATGCAAGGAGAGGAACAACCTGATTTTTCCATAATAGATAGTTGGAGGAAGATAATTTGATGGTAATAATGTGAATAAGGGTGGCAAAGGGAAGAGAATCACTAGCCATGATGATGGTGGAGACTGCTGTTGAAATTGGTAGAGGAGCCGACGGTATGCAAGCGAGAGTAAGGGTTAGGGTTTACTGGCTGATACCATGCGGAGAGTTTATAAAATCCACCTTAAGTGGTTGATTATTGTATTCGAATATAAATAGAGTAAATACATCAAAGGATAAGTATGGAAAGATACACAAAATATTATATACAAGGAAATATATCAATCTAGGATTATCTAGGATTATCTTGAAGATTCATGTCTATCAAGCCTCCTAGATCTTGAAATCTCGTTGGTATTCGGTAGATTACTACTAGAGCAAAATACCTTGGAATACACACTTTAAAAACCCTTAGATTCTCTGGTGATAATCCAAGATGGACGTGTCGTGATTTAAGAACGAGAGATTATTTTATTTCTTGGTGTATCTTGAATATGAGATAGAGAACCTATATATAGGGACCAAACTCTAACCCTAGGTGCGTCCTGGGTCTTGGGCCACAAGTTCAACCCTATATGCACATATGATCTTAGAGTTTTGACTGTGAGTCAAATATGGATGCATTATGGGCAATTGAGCCACAAGCCCCCATATACATCTACAACTCGCTTTCCGCTTTACCAAAAGCTATAGTTGATGGTAATGGCGCAACTCAAATCTTTTAAACCGTACAGCAGCAACATGCACCACGTTTCGATTGATCACACAGCAAGGGCAATTTTTGTACCCTAAAAATCCACCTCCCAAAAATTGCATTCATTGCAACTCATGGGAATCGAATATGTGACATTGACTCTGATACCAATTGTGGATCAAGCGCTTGCCGCTTTACCAAAAGTTATAGCTAATGGTAACTGTGCAACTCAAATCTTTAAACCGTACAGCAGCAACAAACGTCACGTTTTGAGTTCTCAGCTCATCATGTGGATGTTTTATAGCCTTAAAAACATTAAAAATAGCTTGATCGTCTCCTACAAGGAGGATCAGTTTTCCTTGATGAACATCGATCAATGCCCTCCTAGTAGCTAAAATTGGTCACCCCCAATATCAGCGATGTGTCCAAGTCTTCTTCAATGGTCCAAAACCAGGAAATCCACCGGGAAGATGAATTTATCAACCTTACTAGAACATCCTCAATGATTTCTCTTGGGTATGTAATGGACCTATCCACCAACTATAGTGAAACCGTAGTTGGTTTTGGCTCTCCAAGCCCCAACTTCCTGAAAATCGACAAAGGCATGAGATTAATACTTGCACCCAAATCACATAAAGATTTTGCAAATGAAAAAGACCCAATAGTGCAAGGTATAGAAAAACTCCATGAATCTTTTAACTTCAGAGGTAATTGTTTTGCACAACTACAAAACACTCCTCAGTTACATTATTGTCTCATTCTCACCCAACTTCCTCTTATTCTATAAAATATCCTTAAAAAAACTTAACATAACTAGGCATTTGAAGTAATACATCAGCAAATGGAATATTTATTGTAATTTCTTAAAGATCTCTAAGAACTTAGTGAAACTAGAATCTACATTAGCCCTTTTAATGCAGCAGAAAATGGGAGAGGAATTTGTACCTGCTTGGGTGGTGTGATAGGTGAAGTAGTAGTAGTTGACTTACCTTTTTGTGTGGTTGATCCTCGTGCTTGGTCTCATCAATTTTGTGCTCCTCTTTGTGTTTTCAGTTTGTAGACCAATCTATTTCTGCTCCTTAGTGAAATTGCTTGGGCTTGATCTCTAGGGTTCTTTTCAGTATCACTAGGCAGACTCCCTTGTGTTCTTCCAGCTTCACAGTTGCCACTGCCCCACTTGAGTTTCCAAGTTCTTTATTGAAGCATCATGATTTTGCATTCTATTCTCCGTGGATGTAATGAACTTGGTGAGCAACTCCTCCATGCTTGGCTTTGGTGGATAATTTGGTGGAGGTTGTGGATTCAAAACATTTTTTTGGTTGGACCAAGAGAAATTTGGATAATTCCTCCACGGGGTTGGTTATAATTGTTGGAGTATATCAATATTTAATCGACAAAGTGCTTTGGGTGTTGTTTAATCAATTGTGCGAATCAGAGTAGAGGATAATTAATAATCGATCCTAGGAGGTTATGTACATAATATTAAGATTTTAATAATATAATTATTATCATATCTAATTAAAACAAATCTGAAATTGCTTGGAAGTAGTCATTTAAGCATGGTAATGAGAGATTGGCCAAATCACGAGATGCGTACATGATCATCCTAAGAGCGGGATTGGAAAAATAATTTGAAAATCAAATTTAATCGATTTTAGAAAATAGAATTCATATGATTAATAAATATAATTATAATAATTTTTTTTTCTTTTCAGAGACACATACATAGTAGAATATATATGGAGCCCAAAGTAATTTGCACACCGCCAACATTCGAATTTGTATTATCATCCTGAAAAGGGATTCATTCATTCATTCGTTTGCTTGCCAAGCCTTTCCTCACTATCCCGTCCAACAATACACGTTCGAAAAATTACTACTTTGTTTAGCCAGGGCAATCATTATTCTACATCCTAATATTTTAACTAATTAATTTTATATCCTTGCATTTCATTAATAATCTTCGACATTATTAGTTCTAAATCAAAATAATGGTCAAAGGGTAATTATCAATTTCCTATTCAATCATTTTATAATCTCAATATAGCATCCATATATAATCGTAGCATTCATATAAATTTTTGCTAAGATATAAAGCTGTATTCTCTTGGATATCCATGGTCTTTCCTTCTTTGCTTTGACTCTACAATACAATGGATAACTCCGAATTTTTGGGAACATGTCATGTTTCATCTAAAGTCTTATATGAATGTGTTGTTATAAGTGAAGAAGATGTAAAGGTCTCTAGCTTCACTCGATATCAGATCGAGAGGTCAACTATGACTATTTTATAAATTATCGGAATGCTTTATACTAACTAGGCTGATTGAATTCTTGGCATGTTACATTTAACAAGTATTTTGATCCCTGTCAGTATGGAACTTGGAGGAGTCGGCTTACCCGAGCGGGTGTGTGTGTTGATGCTATGTACCGCATGAGTATAATAACACAATGATGTATAATATATCAAGCAGCTGCTTATTTCTAAGCATATCAATCATACTCTTAAGATATTAGTAGCATTCTAATCTTCACAATAATGTTGATTAAACTTATAAAAATGTGTAATGATGGAGTAATTTGTTGGAAAAAATGCTTATTGAATTAATATTAAGCATTAGAGGCCAAACAAAAGGAATCTATAGGTCGAACAATCTGGATGCCACGATCGATCGTCATATGTTGACGCAATCGATCCCGACTACGAAAAAATGGCAACAAACTCTGCCGGGCGCGATCGGCCCGCAAGTGGAAAAAAATGGTGCGACCAATCGTGCACTATTCACTATCGATCGTGCCCTTTGCAGACTTGTTGGTTGGGTGCATCCCTTCTCGTGCAGATGTGTTTTTCATGAAATGGTGCTTCCAAATGGTGTCTATTTGTGACATATCTTGGTCTAATATAAATAGAACAAACTCCTATTGGATTTAACACATTAATTCAAAGTCAGATATCATATTTAAAGAGCAAAATTTGTGCATATGTTTTTTTTCATCTCATCTCTCGTTCAAGTTCAAGTGCATTTAAATCTTTGTGAATTCGTGATTTGAAGTGCTTCTATCACGAATAATAGTCGTTGTATCTTGGAAAATAAATTGCCACTGAACGTGAACACCATAGCGGGACAATATCGTTTCAATGGCAAATAGTCGAATTGTTGCCTCGACAATCGAATTGTTATCTTGCTTGTTGTACCCAGATATGCATCCTGAGATATTAGTCCTACAAACTTGAAATGATATTTATAACAAATGGCGTCAACAAGTGCAACAACGACTTCCATTCATCATGGAGAGAGACCCGAGAAATTCAATGAAAATTATTTCAAAAGATGGCAGCAAAAGATGATGCTCTACTTAATCATATTAAGATTGTCAAGGTTCTTAACCGATGATGCTCCTACGATTGAAGAAAGTGAAACCGACTCCCAAAAGATAGTTGTGGTTGATGCTTGGAATCAAATTAATTTCCTTTGTAAGATTTACATTATAAACGGTCTAAACAATAGAATGTACAATGTTTATTGCATAGTGAAAATCGCAAAGGAATTGTGGGAATCTTTGGGAAGAAAATATAAATCCGTTGATGCCGGTGCGAAGAAATTCATTGTTGGAGTTTGGGATTACCCTAAAATCGGGGGTGGGGGGATAATCTTATTAGTCAATCATATTCTATATTCTAACTACTGCAGCATTAGGCAAGGGCAAAAATCCTTTGTGTTGTCAAAAACAAGTATGACAAACGTGACACATACGAAGCATATGTAAGTATGATTGTATGTTGATGATATGTTCATTGTAGGAAACAATAAAGAGATCATAAAAAAAGGCGAAGAAAATGTTGATGAAACATTTTGACATGATGAATGTTGGTGCAACAATGTCAAACTTGGAATCGAAGTTTCCAAGATGAATTTTCATGTTTAAGTCTAATTTCAAAAATTTTAAGCTTTGCTCTTAAAATTCAAGTTATGTAAGAAATAAAAATCTTGAACTTGAATTTTCTAAAAATATTGCACTTAAAATTTGAATTGTGAATATTAAAACCGAGAATTTTATAGTTTCAATTTTGTAAGACATAACACTTAAAGTGCTAAGTGGTCTAGAACATCTTGATCAGCCAATGAGTAACGACGTTTAGCACACACTTCCACAAATCAGAAACAAGATCTATAAATATTCTAACTTTAGGAATATTTGTAGGGATGTGTATCTTAAGAATAATAGCAAGCAAAGTAATAATGACTTTATGTATGTTTTTCGATGCGAGATTTGGAATCTTTGTCCTTGAAACGATATTGCCCCCACTATGATGTTTACGGTTAGCGGCAATTTTTTTCCAAGATACAACGAATATGACTAATTATAGGAGCATTCCAAATCACAAGTCATCAAAAACACAAAGATTTTAAAGACACTTCAGCGAGAACACGGGATGAACAATATGTGTGCAGATTTTGCTCTAAAAAGGCTTTGATCTTGCATAAAAAAAGTTGTGTTTAATTCACTTAGGGGTTGTTCTATTTTTACTTGACCAATAGGCATCACCAAAAGACATCATTTGGTAGCATTACATCATGAAAAAAGCACCGGACGCGAAGGGACACACCCATTCACGAACAAACCGCCACAAAATATTCTGGACAGAACGAGAAAATCCTAAACTTGGAATTTTAAGGCTACAACGCTTAAAATTCGAAACTCGAGATATCATGATGTATTAGAGAGAACAGTGATTCAATGGATATCTGACACAAATTACTATGTGTTAACCATTGAAAAATGATTCAAGAGAAATCAATCTAAACAAAATGTACAGCTCAATCAACTATAAAATCAGAGTTCATAGTATTTTGATCAAGCGGAGAAGAAGTCGAGGGCTTCAAAGTTTTGTTAAGTGAAAATTTCTTATTGGCAAAGTAAGTGGGCTTGCAATTGAAATTATTGTGATAGCAAAACTGCTATAAGAAAAGCACAAAATAAGAATAGTAAGTCTCATACGTTGAAGACATGACACCATGCGCAAAGTGATCTCCAGTAGCATAATCTTATATGGTTATGTGAGAAAAACCGTTGATCCATTTATGAAAGATTAACCGAGAGATCACGTAAATTTATTACC
>CAJQUN010001283.1:0-82348 GCA_907163345.1 Haberlea rhodopensis
TTTGTCATCAAGGCCATCATTAGCCTTTCCCATCTCCCACAATCATCATTATAAAAAATCATAATCATATTCATCATGTATATCAATAGCGTAACTAGAATGATCATGAGTTTTAATGGGTTCATAAATATTGAATTTTGCAACCTCGCCATTAAACTTCGTTATTACATGCCGTTATGCACAGCTATCATAGATTTTGATGTTTCAAGAATTGTCTCCCTAAAAGAATGGGGCTAGATGAATCACCATTTTCCATGTCTAAGACATAGAAATCGGCGGGGAAAACCAAATTCTCTACATGCACAAGTACGTCCTCTACTATCCCCCTAGGTATAACCGTGGACTTATCAGCTAATTGAATCACAGTGTTATTTCTTTTCAAAGGTCCAGGTTCAGTTGAGTGTAGATGAGTAAGGCATGACATTAATGGAAGATCCTAAATCGAGCATTGCCTTCTCAATCCTAATGGTCCTAATCACACATGGGATAGAAAACATACCAGGGTCCTTGCATTTTCTGGGAATGCTTCTTTGGATGACTGCCGAAACATTCTCACCTAGTTCGATCTTGGGGCACCTTTGCGTTCCTTGTTCTTATCCGCTTTCCAAACTTCCTTCAAAAATCTCGCACATCGAGGTATCTTCATCATGGCATCATGTAGTGGAGAGTTTGCCTCACATCGTGGAAAAGTTTCATATAGTTCCTTGATATCCTCATCTTCCTATTCTCCTTAAAAGCAAGGGGGAATGGAGGTTCAATTTTATATTCAGAAAATTTAGGGAACTTACCCGTGGTTCCTCCTCTTGTATGGGCTCTTCAACGTCCTTCTCCGTCTCCTTCATCTCTTCTTGCTTGGGGGGCGTCAGTACCACCTTCTCCTCAGCTGGTATCTTCGCTCATCTTCAAAGTGATAGCGCTCACATTCTCCTGGGGTTCACAATTGGCTGTGACGGTAGTGTTTGACCTTTGAAGACTCCATGCGATTTATTGCGGTGGCCATCTGACCCATTTGCGTAGTCAAGCTCTGGATGCTTGCCCTCGTTTCCTGTTGAAATTCACAGATCCATTAGCAAGTTCTTTAAACATATTTTCTAGATACTCACCAGGTTGTCGAGTTGGGACGGTTTGTTGTGGCATTTGGAATGGGGGTCTGTATGGTGGTTTGTTGATATGGTGATGGTTGATGTTGTGTCTGTGGTTCAGCTTGATTCCCATATCGTAAATTTGGATGATCTCACCATCCTGGGTTATATGTGCTGGAAAATGGATCATACTTTCCTCTCTGGCTGTCCCGGAAATCCGCCTGCTGCATTTGCTTCCTCAATGGATGGTTCTTGAAGTGTGGGGGCAAGCGTCAGTTAGATGACTTGGTAGTGCACAAATTCCACATACCTTAGCACTTTGTCCAATTCCAATTGCAAGTTGTTTCACAATACCGGTTAAATCAATCAATTGTTGTTCGAGGCTAGAAACATTTACCTCGCCTTGGTTCCTAAGCTTATGGTCCGATCGAGCAGTTCCAAACTGTTGAGAGTTGGCTGACATGTTAGCAATTAAGTGCCTTGCTTTCACTGGTGTCTTATCCACAAATGCTCCTCCACTTGCAGCGTCTACCAAGTTCCTGTCATTTGGCAAAAGACCCTCATAAAAATATTGATTAAGTAAATGTTCACTTATCTGATGTTGAGGACAGCTTGCACAAAGCTTTTTAAAGCGTTCCCAATATTCATGCAGTCATGGAGTTGTCTAATGCCGTATATATCTTTACGAATATTTGTCGCCCTTGATGCAGGAAAGTATTTCTCCATGAAAGTTCTTTTCAGCTCGTTCCATGTAATGATGGATCCAGAAGGCAAATAGAAGAGCCAATCCTTAGCAGTGTCCTTCAAAAGAGAACGGAGAAGCTCCTAATTTGATTTGTTCATCAGTTATCCCGGTCGGCTTTCATCGTAGTGCAAACTACATGGAATTCCATCAAGTGCTTATGCGGATCCTCACCTGCAAGGCCATGAAAAGATGGTAAAAGATGTATTAGGCCAGATTTTAATTTAAAA
The DNA here is from genome assembly GCA_907163345.1 of Haberlea rhodopensis. NCBI lineage: Eukaryota > Viridiplantae > Streptophyta > Magnoliopsida > Lamiales > Gesneriaceae > Haberlea > Haberlea rhodopensis. The sequence continues at coordinate 2,055 of CAJQUN010001283.1, forward strand.
TTTATGTTAGTAGCAAGTGTAAGAAAGGTGATTGCAAAGAGGTTGTTGATCCACGGTACGATTCGCTAGCTGTCGTAGGCTCTGATTATCCCCCATGATAGTTCCTTTCCTCTTCTTCAAGTTGTCTTCGATTTTCTCTCCTAAGTTGATGTAAAGTCCTTTCTATCTCGGGATCGTAGTGGAAATTATCTTCGTGATTGGACGATTCACCTGTACTCATTAACAAACCAAAATAGCACAAAAAAAATAAAAAAAAATACTTACCACAAAATTAAATGCCTTCCCCGGCAACGACGCTAAAATTTGGTAGCGTTTATCGCGTATTCCCAAATTAACCCTCTCAAGTTAATAACAGTTATAAATGTAGTAGCGTGAGTAGGGATCGAACCCATGAGGAAGGTTATATCTTTGTGTTAACTTATGCAAACGAAAATAAAAAGGGGTTTTTGAAATCAATTTAATTAACTACTACTATGATGCAAATTAAACTATATGAATTAACTAATGAGAAAAGAGCGATTCTCGGTTTTCGGTTAACTTTACAATTGGTGTTTACTATCTCGATCATCGATCTTCACAAATGGTTCAATTTCCATATGAATATTCATCGTGGACGTTTAATCCAATAATCAAAGTCCTATCTCACCTTAAGTTTAGTTAAGTAGCCCAAACGTTCTAGTTTAACCCTTATCACACAATCAATCAAATACAAGCGATTAAGATTTAAAATCGATGATAGCATATGGACTAGTGAGATCGATGAAGCTAAACAACATAATCCAAGCGCCTATGTTTAATCTAGTCAATTGTTTTCCCTAAGAATTTAACAAACTCACAAGCGGAATTTAATTAATCTTAGTTGCTTCGTAAATTAGAGTGATCAAACGATTCCGTATTTGATATCTAATTTGGCGTTAAATTGTAATGAACAATAGCTAGGTGATCAGTCCAACAATCATGCATAACAATTATGACAATCAAATTAGAAAAAACAATTGATACTAAAAGAAAATCAATAATCAAAACTTATCTCACAAGAATCGTAAACATCCAATGTATTGTTTTCCTCAACCGAGAATCACAAAAGTATTTAGCTACTCATAACTAGATTAAAAACAATCAAAATTAATCTAGAAAGCATTAAACTAAATGGAAAAGAAAAAGTTACTAAAAGGAAGCACGATTCCGGCTTGTCGATTCCGTCATCGTTCTTCAAGCGTTCTTCACAAAAGTTGTAAGAAAAAATATTCTAAAATCTAAAAATTATTTCTAAAGTCTGAATTGTCTCTTAAAGAGGCTGATTTTCGAGTATATAGGCTTTTGAGGCTGATGGAGTAGGGTAGAATCCATGTGGGAAGGAAAGAAATCAAGTCTTTACACTTTCCAAAACTCCGCTGGCGTAGCTACGCCATAAAATGGCGTAAAGATGCCTGATGACGTGTCAAAAAATATGGCATCCCATGTTCTGGTGTATTTATGCGTCAAAGTGGCGTAATTACGCCTGTCCATAGCCATAGCGTTGGCGTAATTACGCCTAATAATGGCGTAATTACGCCTGTCTTCAATTTTTCTGGCGTGTTTCGTATTTTTCCGTAACTTTCTCATACAAACTTCGAATTCAATGAATCAGCTGTCCACGCAAAGATAACTCAAAGTTCTACAACGTTTTTATGGACCACATTTCCAAAACATGGCTTGAACATATAGAAATTTGAGGAGAAGGAGCAATATGTGTCTTGGATTCTGGTTTTTTCCTCTTTTCTTCAACTTTATTCATTCTTTCATCATTTTAGCTTGATTTCTTCACATTTCCCTAAATTTACACAAATATACTATTTGGTAGCATATGTATCAATTTGTCCATCAAAATATACCAAATCGTAGACAATTAAGCTCAATGGATGTGTCTATTTCTAGTCACATCAAATGTCCATCTCCAGCTGAGCAATGACAGCACTGTCATCTTTGGTAGTCGGGCTGGTGGCATCAAAATTTGCCTTTTTGGCTGCAATAGCAAATTGCCAGCCTTAGCCTGTGATTAGCCCGGAACAGCTCCTTGTGATGTACCGTATTCCCGACGTCATCGGTCTCTGTCCCTTTTAGGACTTCTTGTTCCATTTTGTGGAGCCCTTGAGCTTGCCAAAGAACCGACCAAAGTGGTTGACCGTTCTGTATTCGACCCATTCATCGAATACTACAGTAAGCTCCTTCACTTTGTCTTCGACATCTTCCATGGCAATGTCAATTGCAGTTTGAGCGGCTGATTTGGGTTTGGAAGAGACGGGCTCAGCTAGGATTGCTTTCCCTTTTCCACGGTAGCTGATGGCTTAATCCCTGATTGGGTGTGGTCCCCCATTCTTTTATAACAATTCCCTTGACCACATGGGTAGTGGAAGGGATGGTGACCCTGGGTACAGTGGTTGGAGCTTTGGAAGGTTGAGTTTTAGAAGGTTGTGGTGGAGCTTGGGTGCACGGGTGGCTTTTGATGAGGGTAAGATGGATATGGGTTTGGTATTTAAGGTCGACAGTGGCTTGGTGATCTGGGTTCTTGGCTTCTTTGGAAGAGGTTTGGCTGGGGATGAAGTAATAGAAGCAGACTGAGTTTTGTCTGAATCAATCTGGACTGTCAGTTTGCGTTTGACTCTGGTCTTTCTTTCAGCAGCCTGTTCCTGTCCCATTTTGATCTTCACAGCCACCAGATCAGAGGGAGTGGGTGGAGCACCTTTGGACTTGAGTAAGGCCAGACCCTTGGGGTTAAGAATCTTGAAGGGATTGAGGGCTGAAGGCTTCCCCAGCTCGATGTCCATTGTCTCCAAGAGCTTGCTGAGAGGAACAACAAAGCAGACAGTCTGTTTTGCTGCAATGACTGTTTCCAGTAGGACTCCAACAATATAGCGGACCAGTTCATCTTCTGTCCGGAATGAATAGCAGTCATGGCCCTGAATTTCTCTGAAGTTACTGCATCATAGCTTCCATCTTTGCCCAGCAGTGGCTTGCCAACAATATCCCATAAAACTTGAAAATGGAAAAATATTTCTTTCTTCTTGAAAGATGGCTGCAGATTCTGGCCAAATATGGATACTCTACCCTGAAAACTTTCAAGGGTGGCCTTAGGATGTGGCCAAAATCAGACAGTCTGGTGGTAGGAAGGCCAAAGGTCTTTGACAACGTTGTTTGAGAAATGTCGATAGATTTGCCCTTGACGGAGGTGGAAATGAACGTCTTGTGAGAAACAGCATTGGCGAAGAGCTCTCTAATCTCCGACTCGTAAACCACCATTCCACATTCCAGGAAATTCCTTAGCCCTGAGGATTCCAAGGATTTGAACACAGATACCATTTCTGGATCTTCAGCCCTGTAAATCGCATCAAACTCAACAGATAGAGAGTTGTGAGTGATAGTTGCATTGAGGAAGTATTGAGAATGTAGAGAAGATCGAAGGATTTGGAAGTTATAAACAGACAGCAGTAATTTGTAAAAAGTGAAATGTAAGTGAGATGTACAGCCTGCTAAATAGAAGATATATGACACGTGTCTGTATCTCGATGACTGATATTTAAATAATTCAAATTAACGGACAAGATGAGGGAATAGTAAGGCGGTTAAATTTAGATCAGTCTGGGATGTTAAAAAGTATTACTATATTAAAGACTATCATGCTTTGTACAAACAGATCATAGGATAATATCAGAGTGACAGAGATCGGTCTGAAAGTCCGGACCGGTCTGTGTCTTTCTGACTAATGCATTATCGATATGTGCTAACACTAAGTCTTTAAAACAAAATTAATAAAATGCCTAATATATTAAGATAAGTCTATTAAGCCAAGAATTTGACGAAAATAGTTAAACTTAGCCTCAGGGAGTGGTTTAGTGAAGATGTCTGCTGCTTGCTGGTCTGTTGATATATGCTCAATCCGAATCTCCTTTTTGCCAACATGATCTCGAATAAAATGATGTCTGATATCAATATGCTTTGTTCGAGAGTGCAAAACTGGATTATACGTTATAGCAATTGCACTTGTGTTGCCACAAAAGATCGGAGACTCAGCAGCTTGAATGCCATAGTCTCTGAGCTGATGTTGAACCCAGAGCATTTGAGTGCAACAGCTTCCAGCGGCAAGATATTCCGCCTCAGCTGTAGATGTGGCAATGGATGTTTGCTTCTTGCTAAACCACGAGATCAATCAAAAATTTTCTTACACAGAGACTGATGATCAATTTTAGATTGTCTTTAAAGATTTAAGAATTTGCCCTAATGTTATATTATATATAATAATAATAATTTATATAAACGTATATAATATATATAATAATAATAATATATTATATTAATAATATATATATATACATAAAATTTAAAAAAAATAAGAGGAGCAGCCCTTTGTAAGTGCGGCTCCTCAAAAGTGTAGGGGTCGCTTCAGCGTGAAGCGGCCTCTCTTATATGTTCAGCCGCCTCTTCAAACGGCGGTTTTGGGGTATATTTGCCACATTTTTATTTTTGAAGTATTTTTGAAAATAATTTTTTTTTTAAAAAAAACCAAAAAACTAATATCACTATACATGCTCTGAGAGTTATGTATGTCAAAATTAAACATATAGAAATAATGAGTTTTTAAATATAATAATTTAGTGTATTATATTATTTTCTAAAAATACATATTATTTCTAGAATAAAGTATGTCAAGGAATATATTATAATAGTATAATAAAATTTGTTCTTTGCTAGAATAACGTATAGAAAATAAACAAACCACAAAAAACAAAGATAGAAATAATACAACTTTAGAGATGACATACTAACATAATAATATAGAGGTTTACTTGTTGTATTAATATTTTATCAATAAATATTTTCACATTAAAGAATTCATATTTTGCATAACCCATCAACTCCTAATTTCTGGTTCGCCAATCGAACCTGCATCATTAGCTTGTAATTCTAGGGGTTATAGTCAATGTCATGATTGATCGAGGTGGGTGGTTAATCAACATCCGAGTTCAATCAACTTGAGCTTCAATAGCTCGTATTTTTGAAATGATTATACCGAGAGATTATATCGAAATGGGTTTCTAAACCGAGCTGAAGAACTCGACATAACCCTCTCTAAATCAGTTAATCATTTGAAAGATATTTTAAATATATGCAAGTAAAGTAAATACACAAGCATTTGTTATGAAAGTTTGAAGGTAGTGTAATCCTTCTACGACCATTTGTACAAACCCGATCCAGTTGGGCATTCTCCATCCAACTAGAACTCCTCACAACTCATCTCACATATTCTTTAATGTCTAATATGCCTATGTAGACAGCAAGTCTCATAGTTAACGTCTTGCTAAACCACTGGTGCTCTTGCGATCGATCTTACACCCTGCATAGTCAGCGTCTGAATATCCAATTAAACTAAAATTTGAATCTTGGGATACCAGAGACCAACGTTCTGAGATCCTTTTAGGTATTTAAGAATGCGCTTAGCGGAAATAAAGTGGGATTTCTTGGGATCAGACTGAAAACTGGCGCACATGCAAACTGAAAACATAATATCAGGCCGGCTCGCTGTAAGATATAATAGCGATCCGATTAGACCTCGATATATTGTTACTTCAACTGCCGTTCCCCCTTCGCCTTTATATAGCTTGATTGAAGGACTGATTGGAGTTGATGCGGTTGAACAAGTCTCCAATCCGAATCTTTTGAGTAGCTCTTGGTATACTTGGTTTGATTGATGAAACTACGATTGCTGAGCTGTTTGACTTGGAGACCCATGAAGAATGACAGTTCTCCCATCATACTCATCTCAAATTGTCCCTGCATTAACTTAGAGAATTTCTCGCAGAGTTTGGGGTTAGTTGACCCAAAAATAATATCATCAACATAGATTTGAACTAACAGAGTATGTTCCCCCTTAATAAATTTAAATAAAGTTTTATCCACTGAACCGATCTGAAAATCGTGGTCCAGAAGGAATTGAGACAGAGTATCATACCATGCTCTTGGAGCTTGTTTCAGTCCATATACTGCTTTATTCAGTAGGTATACATGATCTGAAAATGAGTGGTTTTGAAATCCAGGAGGTTGCTCAATGTAGACTTCCTCCTGAAGTTTACAATTTAGAAATGCACTCTTTACGTCCATTTGATATACTTTAAAGTCTTTACAAGCAGCAAATGCGAGAAATATTCGGATGGCTTCAAGTCTGGCGACTGGTGCAAAAGATTCATCGAAGTCGATTCCTTCTTCTTGTCTGATGTCTTGTGCCACCAGTCTGGCCTTGTTTCTAATCACCACACCATCTGCGTCTAGCCTGTTTCTGAAGACCCTTCTGGTTCCAATAACAGGCAGACCACTTGGCTTGGGGGTTAATCTCCAGACTTGATTTTGTTCAAATTGGTTAAGCTCTTCTTGCATGGCCTCTATCCAGTTATAATCAGTCAAAGCTTCATTTATCTGTTTGGGTTCCAGATTAGATATAAAAGCGGCGTGAGTGAACTCATCCATCATCTGTCCTCTGGTTCTTATGGGTGCAGAAGGACTTCCAATCACTAGATCAGATGGATGCCTCTTTGTCCATGGATAGCTTGATTCTAGAAGATCTGGTCCAGATGGATTAGCAGTTGTGACATTGTCAGCATCTGCCTTAACATTAGAGTTCAAAACCTCCGGATCGGCTCGATCTAGAAAAAACTTCAGTGCCTTGATCCGGTCTATCTGGTACTTCAGGTTCCAGTGGATTGTCTCTTGATCTGTTAGCTACAATCTCATCATCACTGTTAGCTTCGAGATGGATATTCTCCATCTGATTTTGAATTAATTCCTTGTTGTCCTTAATACACAAGGATTCATCAAACACTACATGAACTGATTCTTCTACAGTCAAGGTTCGATTATTGAAGACACGAAGGCTTTACTAATAGATGAATATCTGTTGTTTGGTGTTATTAAATTCTTAGGAAAAACCAGTGACTAAAATTATATAAACCACTTGTGTTTATATTATTTAGATTCATCGGTCACTAATTTTGAATGGTGTCATAATTTTAATCTTAAATATGCATATAGAGATTGATTGATTGATGAAAGTTAAATTAGGACGCTTGGACTAATTGACTTTGAATAAGGTGAGGATGAATTAGATTTCCAATTGATGAATACTCAAATTGTGAATCGATGAAATAGATGATAATATCCAAGGTAGAGTCGACTGATACCAAGAGTCGCTTTCATTAGTTTAATCGTTAGTTTTTAATTTTAATTAGTATAATTCACTCGCAACCCCATCTTTTATTTTAATTGTTTTGATTTTGACTTTCATTAACACAAGAATTCACACCTCATCGTGGGATCGATCCTTACTCACACTACTACATTATTGTTATCAATCTTGAGGATTGAGTGGGGTTAATTTGGGCGTACACGATAAGCGCTACCAACAAGAGTATGATTTAGGGTCCCATATTCCATGCCATTATTCAAAATATCCAAACAAAGACTAGAGATCGTAATGCCAAACAAATCCCCATGCCTAAAAAACTCCAGCATGGTATCCATCAGGTCCCGGAGCTTTCCATGGACTCGTCTGAAATAGAGCATTCTTAATCTCTGAAGCAATAAATGGCGGATCCAACTGAGATCTCATAGAGTCAGAAATTCTACATTCCAATCCATTACTCATTATATTCCAATGCATAGGAGATGGTGAAAGTGTAGTAAGTAATTGTGCAAAATGGGAGACAATAAGATTTTGAAGTGCATCGTGTTGCAAAACGAATAAATTATCCTCCAAAAATAAAACCTATATAATTTTGGTATTAATTACAAATGAATTTTTTACGAAACCTATATTATTTTCTGTACTTATTACATGATGAAATTTGTATGAAATCTTTACAATTCTGGTACTAGTTACACATGAAATTGGTATGAAACATATACAATTTTTGTACAAGTTACACGTGAAATTGGTATGAAACATATATTATATTTGGTAATTATTAGACATGAAGTTGGTATGAAACCTATACAATTTCGGTACTAAGTATACATAAAATTGGTATGATTATGAAACCTATGAAATTTCCGTACTATTAAACCTACAATTTTGGTACTAATTACACTACACAATTTTAGTACTAAGTACACATGAAATTAGTATCAAACATAGATAATTTAGGTACTAGTTACCAATTTTGGTCTTAGTTACACATAAAATTGGTATTAAACATATACAATTTTGGCACTAGTTACACTTGAAATTAATATTAATCCTATACAATTTTGGTACTAGTTACACTTGAAATTAGTATCAAATCTATATAATTTAGGTACTAGTTACAATTTAAATTTGTGCTAAACTTATATAATTTGGTCATAGTTACACATGATACGTATTAATACTAATTATATGCTCGCCTTAATTATATGCTCGCCTGTGAGCATAGAGATATGTTTATATGAGTTGTATAAATGTCATTGGCATTACTCTTCAATTGGGCATTGTGTGCAATGGATTTAAGAGTAAAAGTGCATGATGAATCGAGAATATGATTAGTGCATTATAAGGGATTATGTCGAATCGTGCATTATTCGTGATTCCTGATTTTAATGCCTTTCAATTAACTGTATGATAGTTGAATCGTCATATTTATTTAGAATCTATCACTCGGTAGATGGGGTTTTGAATAAGACGTAGAAATTTACATCGTTTGAAATTTATATAGTCGACATGCGTATAACTCCAACGAATCATTGTGTTATTTAAATTGTTTAGTAGTTTTATCTTAGGTGGACACATCAAAATGACTGTTGAATGATTAGTTCTGTTTAACACTCGGGAGGGTAATAGAATAACATATGATTCTTGGCTAATAAACTGAAGAACACATCATAGTTGATAGTTGAGTGAAGTCGAACCTTTAGAATTCGTTCTCATTGATTTCTCCACTTCAGTCTTCATCATCTTGTTAGGATTCATACCAATTTCATGTGTAATTTGTACCAAAATTGTATAGGTTTCATACCAATTCTATGTGTAACTAGTACCAGAACTGTAAAGATTTCATACAAATTTCATATGTAATAAGTACCGAAAATAGCATAGGTTTCGTACCAATTTCATTCGTAATTAGTACCAAAATTATATATGTTTCATACCAATTTTATGTATACTTAGTACCGAAATTGTATAGGTTTCATATCAACTTCAAGTGTAATAAGTACCGAATATAGTATAGGTTCCATACCAATTTCATGTGTAACTAATACCAAAATTGTATAAATTTCATATCAACTTCATATGTAACTAGTACCAAAACTGTATGTGTTTCATAACAACTTCACGTATAATAAGTACGAAAATAGTATAGGTTTCACACCAATGTCACATGTAACTTGTACCAAAATTGTATATGTTTCATTCAAATTTCATATGTAACTAGAAATAGAATTGTAAAGATTTCATATCAATTTCATCATGTAATAAATACCGAAAATAGTATACGTTTCGTACCAATTTCATTCGTAAATAGTAACAAAATTATATAGGTTTCATACCAATTTTATGTATAATTTGTACTGAAATTATATAAGTTTCATACCAATTTCACGTGTAATAAGTACCAAATATAGTATAGGTTTCATACCAATTGTATGTGTAACTAGTACTAAAATTGTATTGGTTTCATACCAACTTCATGTGTAACTAGTACCAAAATTGTATATGGTTCATACCAACGTCATGTGTAATAAGTACCGAAAATAGTATATGCTTCATACCAATTTCATGTGTAACTTATACCAAAATTGTATAGATTTCATACCAATTTCATGTGTGACTTGTACCAAAATTGTATAGGTTTCATACCCACTGTAATGATTTCTCAACATTAAAAGTTCAAATTTTAATAGAGGGGTATCATAATCATTTTAATAAGATAGAGAGTTGGAACAAAACTGGGTTGCAGTAGGAAGTTTGAATTATGTTTGTCTGACATGATAACTAATTCCACAATTATGTTTGACTTTGAGAATTTTTTTTGAGTTTACATATGCTAGTATAATGCTATACCACTGGATTACTATAAGATGTGGTGAGCTAGCCATTAAATCCGTAGGCCAATCGAGTAGAATGTTATACATTTCTTGGAGTACCCACTACCCACTAGCTTCCTTGAATAGAATTTTACCTACCAGCTAGTACACTTGGATTAATGTTCATAATGAAATCACGATAGAACATACATTCTAATTTATGTTATTTACCATGTGATAATCTTATCATGTGAAACTCTAACGTATAATACATGTCTTATGTTCATTTCGAATCATAAGATCATATTGATAAATTATATTTTGATTATTATAGTGATTGATAGGATATTGAATAATGTTGGATAAATAATAATTTATTTAATTTAAATGATTGAGATTTGATTATAATTATTATTATAGGATTAGTTATTACGTTCTTTAGATAATAGTATGTTTTATTTTAGTAACATTTGTTTATTTACCCCTTTTCTACTATCAAATAAATATTACATAATTTTATTATTTAGATATCTATGTATCAAAAAAATTATGTTAATATAGTTGATGTCATATGACATATTGATTTTCTCGGGTAAAATCCATTTATGAAAATACAAACTCTAAAATCGCCGAACAGAAGTTAGACCGAAGAGATGGTTACCGAACACAGAATACCGATCAGCATATTACCGAGCATCCCTTACCCTCTTCGGGATTTTGGTCAAAATATAGCAGGAAACCCCGTCATAATTAAAACTAATTAACAGGCGGGGATTGAAAGTGCATTAATGGGGCGGATTTCTCGGACACGTTTGCCATGTCTCAGCCACGATCAAGGGAGGCATATTCAAGACTTTCCCGCCAAGTAACTCCATAATAGCTCCTATAAATAGGAGTTGAAGGTCTCATTACGGAGGACTTAGGGGAGTGGGGAGCAAGCAAAAGACTCCGAAGAGAGCATTTCCAAGTCTGTTCGGTCATCATTTGTCTGTACTTTGCAGATATTTTTAGGTGATAATTCTGCGATTGTAATAAGTCAAAAGTCCTGTAACTTGATCATTTTTTCGTGATAGTACCATTTAAGCTGGATTAGATCCCGTGGTTTTTCCTTCAATTCGAAGGTTTTCCACGTAAAAATCTTGGTGTGTTTCCTTTATTTTTTAGTAATCATTTCTACCATAAAAACATAAAATAAGCGGATCACATCATTGGCGCCGTCTGTGGGAAATAGAGTAAAGACGTTGAAGCAGGAAGAATTTTCTAACAAAAAGTAAATCAAAAGGTAAGATGGCTAGAGGTAGAGGTAGGGGGCAAGCTTCCAGGGGAAATGGATCCAATTCTCGCCCATACTCGTTCACAGAACCAAGAGAAGGGCCAGAAGACGCAGGATCATCTCAGCATATTCCTCGGACATTTCCTGCTGGGGGAATGCCCATGGAACAATTGACAGAAATGATAGCCAGAACTGTCGGGGAGGTCATGAAGCAATTTATGGCCCCTCCCCAAAAACAAGAAACCATGCAGGAAGAAGAAGGGGAAGATTTGGCCTCCGTGCAGGAGCCAGAAAAAGAGCCTGAGGAGGTTAAAGATATTCCCAGTCATTTGAATGATGAAACTGACAAAGCTCTAAATAACCAAATGGAGGAGCTGAAGAATGAGATACAGCGGATGCGTAATAAAATGGAGGGACGTCTATATCCCCCGCAAAGGAGCACTCCATTTGCTCTCCATGTTGTTGATGATCCTTTGCCCCCAAACTTCAGGGCTCTAAATGTGGGAAATTACGACGGTGGTGCAGATCCTGAAGAATATTTGTCTCGATTTGAAAACGCTTTGCTTCTTCATCGACTTACAGATGGAGTGAAATGTCGGGTTTTCCTGACTACATTGTCTGGTGCGGCGCAATCATGGTTTAATCAGTTGCCAGCGGGAATCGTAGATTCCTTCGCAAAGTTTAGTTCTTTATTCTTACATCAGTTTGCAAGCAGTCGGAGTTGCAAGAGAACAGCTCTTAGTCTGTTCGGGATTAAGCAAGCGGAGAAGGAATCTCTTCGAGACTTTCTGAAAAGATTCAGTCATGCATGTCTTGACATTCCATATGTTACCTCTGAAATACTCATCAGTGCATTCACCCAGGGATTAAAAGAAGGGGATTTGTTCCGATCCTTGGCAAAAAAGCCACCTTCTGATTATGATGAGCTGTTGGGAAGAGCTTCCAAATACATTAATTTGGAGGAAGCCCAAAGGATGAAGCAAAGAAGAGAAGGTAAAGTTGGGGAAGAGGCGAACAGAAAGAATAAGCCAGTGGAGCCGATCAAAAGAAGTTTCGACCAGTATCTCCCAATGAGACCTCATTGAGAAGTGGCCATGAATCAAAGTATGCCGAAGAGAGGTCGGGGTGGACCCCATAGAGGGGGACCTTTCCGAGGAGGAATGTTCCGAGGATGGTCCTTCCGAGGAAGAGGATCCCGAGGAGGAGGTTTTCGAGGTGGAAGATCTAATGAGTCTGCTGGAAGGCAGGGACTTAGCGAGGAGTTCAAGGACAATAATTTCATTCCTAAAAATAACGTAAATCCCGGAAGAGGAGCGCCTCAGCCAGTCCCTTGGTCGGTTCGGGGAGGAAGGGCAGAGGGGGAAGAAGAAACCTTGAACAATGTCCCTAATCGGGGAACTATACACATGATATACGGAGGAATGTCGGGTGGAGATTCGAACAGAGCAAGAAAGAGTCATGCTCGGAAACTTCAAGTATTGTCTATCGACCCCAATCATGTACATGGGGGTCCGTCCATATCTTTTGGGCCCGTAGATCTACAAGGGATCCATTTTCCCCATGATGATGCGTTGGTTATCTCTGCCACAGTGGCTAACTACAATGTGCAAAGGATTTTCGTGGATACGGAAAGCTCAGCAGACGTACTTTTCCTTAGTACATTAAACCAAATGGACTTGGGGAGCTTACCCATACTGAGGGTGAATACATCTTTGCACGGATTTGCAGGAGAGGTCATAAATCCGATAGGGCAGGTATCTCTACCAGTTACACTTGGTGAAGAACCAAGGATCAAAACGAAGAAGATAAATTTCCTCATTGTGGAGGCACCATCTTCTTATAATGTAATATTGGGAAGACCAGCCCTAACCGCCTTCGAAGCCGTTGCCTCCACCTATCATCTAACCATGAAATTTCCAGTAGGAGAAGAAGTGGGGCAAGTAAGAGGTGATCAAAGTTCATCACGGAAATGTTATGTGCAAGAGTTAAGGCAAGAAAAAGAACAGAAGAAAGAAGGAAAAGAACTAGGGGGAAGTGAGAAGAGGAAGTGGGATGACGAGGAACGAGTAACCCCCGAAGAGGAGTTCCTCAACATCGAGATGGGTCACCCTACTAGAATTACTAGAGTGGGATCCCAACTTGATCCGGAATTACGGGAAAAGGTGGTTGATTGTTTAAATCAGCATGTGGATGTATTTGCATGGAGTACATCCTATTTAGTTGGAGTAAAACCTGAGATTGCCGAACATCGTCTCAATGTGGATCCCAATGTTCGGGCAATAAAGCAAAAGATGAGGCATTTTGGGCCAGAAAAGGACGCTGTCATTACCAAACAGGTAGAAGAGTTGTTAAAGGCAGACCATATTCGCGAGATCGGTTTCCCTACATGGCTCTCGAATGTAGTTTTGGTGCCTAAAACCGGAGATAAATGGAGAATGTGTGTGGACTTTAGGGATGTGAATAAAGCATGTCCCAAAGATTGTTATCCACTGCCCAGGATTGATCAGCTAGTAGATTCTACTGCCGGATATGAATTATTATGTCTTATGGATGCTTATCAAGGATATCACCAAATCCATTTGGCACAAGAAGATCAATCAAAAGTGAGTTTTGTCACAGCAGGGGGAACCTTTTGTTATGTGGTAATGCCTTTCGGATTGAAAAATGCTGGAGCCACTTATCAAAGGTTGATGGGCAAAATGTTCAAAGAACAGGTTGGTCGGAATGTGGAAGTATATGTGGATGATGTCATGATTAAGAGCCGAAAAGCCGAGGACTTGGTCAAGGATATGGAAGAGGTCTTCAGCACCTTAAGAAAATTTGGCGTGAAGTTGAATCCCTCAAAGTGCACTTTCGGGATTCGTAGTGGCAAGTTTATGGGATACATGGTCACGGAAAGAGGTGTTGAAGCTAACCCGGAGAAAATCCGGGCCATACAGGAAATGAACCGTCCAAGGACACTAAACGAAGTGCAAAGGTTGGCAGGAAGAATAGCGGCACTGAGCCGATTTATATCCCGATCAGCTGATCGGAGCTTGCCTTTCTTCAAAGCATTAAGGCAGGGAGTCAAGTTCGAATGGAATGACCAATGCCAAAAGGCCTTCGAGGATCTGAAAGATTATTTGCTCAGTTACCTTTGATGAACAAGCCTGATCCTAAAGAAACGCTTCTTATCTATTTATCGGTGGCCGAAGAAGTAATCAGTTCCGTGTTAATCAGAGAAAGGTCTGGACAACAGCAGCCCGTATATTATGTCAGCCGAGCCCTACACGGAGCTGAGCAACGATATCCCGAAATTGAGAAGTAGGCATTAGCTCTAGTTACTACTGCGAGAAGACTTCGACCATACTTCCTGTCTCATCCTATCGTGGTAGTAACAAATACTCCTTTGGGTAGACTTCTATCCAAAGCCGAGATATCAGGGAGGATGGTAAAATGGGCCACCGAGCTGAGTGAGTTTGATATTACTTATCAACCACAGACTACAATCAAAGCTCAAGCCCTGTCAGATTTTCTAGTGGAAGTAACTCATACTCTGGAGGAAAAAGAGTGGAATTTGTTTGTCGATGGATCATCTACCCGATTGGGAAGTGGAGCAGATGTCATACTCATTAGTCCCGAGGGGGAAGAAATCAGAGTTGCCGTCCAGTTTGTGTTTCCTTCCTCAAACAATGAAGCTGAATTTGAAGCTATTATTTCGGGCTTCCGAATAGCATTGGACGCTGGAGCTAGGAAGATAAAAGCTTTTATGGATTCAATGCTGGTTGTTCATCAAGTGAATGGGGTATATAAGGTGAAAGATGATAAACTCAGGAAGTATGTGGAAAATGTTCGAGCAATGATGGCCCAATTCAAGAGGTGGAATTAACGCAAATACCAAGAGAAGAGAACACTCGTGCCAATGAGTTAGCAAAACTGGCTAGTTCAGTACACGAATGGAAGAACGAGAATGTGCTCGTACAAGATCTTTTGATCTCTCATATATCCATCACTAGCATCATGAATTTGGAGCCATGTAATGTATCTGATTGGCGAGAGCATATTACTAAATTTTTGAAGACAAAGATTATGCCTCCTGACCCAAAAGAAGCTGCTCGAGTCAAAAGGATGGGGAACCAATTTGTGTTGATAGAAGGCAAGTTGTTCAAAAAAGGATTCTCAATTCCTTTTTTACAATGTGCCTCGAGGCAAGAATGAGAACATTTATTAAGGGAAATTCATGAAGGATGTTGCGGAAATCATTTGGGGACTAACATGATGTATCAGAAATCCCTCCGAGATGGATACTGTTGGCCGACGATGAAGGAAGACGCTGAGGAAGTTGTGAAAAAGTGCATTAATTGCCAAAGACATGCAAATTTGTCCCACGTGCCTGCAGAAGTCCTTAATACCAGCATCATTTCTTGTCCCTTTGACCAATGGGGAATGGATATTGTTGGACCGTTTCCTCCTGCTACAGGGAAGAGAAAATTCCTCCTAGTAGCTGTCGAATACTTCACTAAATGGGTGGAAGCAGAGCCATTGGCCAAAATAAATGAGGAAGAAGTCATCAGATTCTTATGGAGAAACATAGTATGCCGGTTCGGAATACCCCGAAGAATAATTTCCAACAATGGAAGACAGTTTCAAGGAGGAAGAATACAAGAGTGGTGTAAAGATATGAAAATTAAACAAGTCTTTACTTCAGTAGCCTATCCTCAAGCAAATGGACAAGCGGAAGTGATTAATCGGATTTTATTGCACGGGATCAAGACAAGGCTAGAAGGGGCTCGAGGGGAGTGGGTAAATGAATTACACGGTGTCTTATGGGCTTACCGAACTACTCCTCGGGTATCTACAGGAGAGACTCCTTACAGTTTAGTATATGGATCCGAGGCCCTCATCCCGGTGGAAATTGGAGTGGAATCTCTTCGGGTACAAAGCTATAATCCCGATCAAAACGAAGAAAAGAGAAAGTTGGAATTAGATGGGATTACAGAGTTGAGAGAAAGAACCCTGGCTAAAATGGAACTATACAAAATAAGGGTTACCAATGCTTACAATCGGAGGGTTCGCCCGAGGGCTTTTCAGGTGGGAGATTTAGTGCTGCGAAGAATTAATCCTGCTGGGGAAGTAAAGAAGTTAGCACCCAAGTGGGAAGGCCCCTATAAAGTAAGAGGAGGCCCCTATAAAGTAAGAGGAGTGATCGGAAGAGGAGCATATAGGCTGGAAGATCATGAAGGTCGAGAACTGGTGAGACCTTGGAACATTCATAATTTAAGAAAGTATTTCGTGTAATATTTCAGTTGTCATTGCTGTTCTCATATGTATTTCTTAATTAAATAAGTTTCCTCTTATTAAGCAATGTTCGGTTTACTCGTTGGATCGGGATGTTTGGTCAACGTTTAAACCTAAAAATACCATCGTTTACTCGTGGGATCGGGATGTTTGGTCCACGTTTAAACTTAAAAATATCATGTTATTGTGCTCGGGGTAGCGAGCTTGTTTTATTATCGTCCATTGTTGGCGGGTTAAATACAGGATCGGGATGTTTGGTCTGTATTTGAACCTAAAATGGGACTAAGTGGTTATGCTCGGGGTAGCGAGCAATGTTCAGTTTACTCGTTGGATCGGGATGTTTGGTCAACGTTTAAACTTAAAAATACCATCGTTTACTCGTGGGATCGGGATGTTTGGTCCACGTTTAAACTTAAAAATATCATGTTATTGTGCTCGGGGTAGCGAGCTTGTTTTATTATCGTCCATTGTTGGCGGGTTAAATACAGGATCGGGATGTTTGGTCTGTATTTGAACCTAAAATGGGACTAAGTGGTTATGGTCGGGGTAGCGAGCAATGTTCGGTTTACTCGTTGGATCGGGATGTTTGGTCAACGTTT
Source organism: Haberlea rhodopensis (assembly GCA_907163345.1). Classification (NCBI taxonomy): domain Eukaryota; kingdom Viridiplantae; phylum Streptophyta; class Magnoliopsida; order Lamiales; family Gesneriaceae; genus Haberlea; species Haberlea rhodopensis. The sequence continues at coordinate 19,230 of CAJQUN010001283.1, forward strand.
AAACTTAAAAATACCATCGTTTACTCGTGGGATCGGGATGTTTGGTCCACGTTTAAACTTAAAAATACAATCGTTTACTCGTGGGATTGGGATGTTTGGTCCACATTTAAACTTAAAAATATCATGTTATTGTGCTCGGGGTAGCGAGCTTGTTTTATTATCGTCCATTGTTGGCGGGTTAAATACAGGATCGGGATGTTTGGTATGTATTTGAACCTAAAATGGGACTAAGTGGTTATGCTCGGGGTAGCGAGCAATGTTCGGTTTACTCGTTGGATCGGGATGTTTGGTCAACGTTTAAACTTAAAAATACCATCGTTTACTCGTGGGATCGGGATGTTTGGTCCACGTTTAAACTTAAAAATATCATGTTATTGTGCTCGGGGTAGCGAGCATGTTCGCTTTACTCGTGAGATCGGGATGATTGGTCCACGTTTAAACTTAAAATGGGACTAAGTGGTTATGCCCGGGGTAGCGAGCAATGTTCGGTTTACTCGTTGGATCGGGATGTTTGGTCAACGTTTAAACTTAAAAATGCCATCGTTTACTCGTGGGATCGGGATGTTTGGTCCACGTTTAAACTTAAAAATATCATGTTATTGTGCTCGGGGTAGCGAGCTTGTTTTATTATCGTCCATTGTCGGCGGGTTAAATACAGGATCGGAATGTTTGGTCTGTATTTGAACCTAAAATGGGACTAAGTGATTATGCTCGGGGTAGCGAGCAGTGTTCGGTTTACTCGTTGGATCGGGATGTTTGGTCCACGTTTAAACTTAAAATTGCCTAAGTGGTTATGCTCGGGATAGCGAGCTTGTTCGGAATATTTTTTGAGCCCGATCATATTCACTTACTCGGGATGTTTTCCCTCAAGCCTTATCATATTTATCTGCTTGGGACGTCTTTTCCCTGAGCTCGGTTATATTCATTACGGGATATTTCTTATTCCAACCGAGCTTTATTTGCTCGTGATAACTATTATTTTTGAAGATGGATTGAGCTTTATTTCCTTAAGTCTTTCTTGGTTGAGAGGCTAACTTATACAAGATTATAAAAAGACAAGGAAAATCAGAATATTATTCCCAAAAGATTACAATAATTCAAAAGTTAGAACAAGAAGGGTACGTCCCTAAATCTACAGATGGAAGAACTCATCGGGAATGGTATTTAGGGCAGCATCAACATTTACGAAGTCTGTTGAAGCTCCTTCAGGAGGATAGCCAGCAGCTTTAAATTGACAAACAGACGCTTCAAAGCCATAATTAAGGAACTTGGCAGCGCGTTCGCCCAAAATGTCGCCATACTCTTCAGACTTCATAAACTCTTCTTTCTTGATGAGCCAGGATTCTTCGATCTGAGCAGCCCAAGATAATTTCTCCTGAGCAAGCTGTTCAGAAAGGGACTTATTCTCTTCAGCCCGTGATGACTTCTCCTGAGAAAGCTGCTCAGAGAGGGATTTGTTCTCTTCAGTCACGGACCTGTACTGCCAGGATAAAGTGGTGTTAGCTTCCTCGAGGTCGGGTAATTTCTTGTGCGCCTCTTCCAAAGCCTTCACTGCCTTATCCCGAGCAGCCACAGCAGCCGAGTATCGCTCCTCCAGTAATTTCATGGATTTCTTCATCTCTTCACCTATGTCTTCTAGTTGTTTGAGGCGTTTCATGTTCTCCCCATCTGATGATCTCAGAGATTGGAAGCGAGTCATAATCTTGCCGGCCATCAGATTGGTCTGTAAGAGAATAAATGAAGTCAATATACCGAAGATAAAGTGTTTATCAGGTTGAAGAGAGTGTAAATTACCTGGGTGAGGGAAATGGAGAAATCATTTATCAGGTTGTTGAAGGCCAACCCTCCGACGTATTTACGGTCGGGAGAATTGGCCCAATTGCAAATGATGGAGTGAGAAATTTTGGGGTCAGGTTTTCTCAGAATGGGGACATTGGGGGGATAGATCCAATAGGGTATATGGTATCTGGAGGTTGGCCGAGAAGAGCCCGAACCACCTGGAGCAGGTTGAGAAACAGCTCGAGTTTGAGGTGGTGGACTAGCTCGGCGGGTAAGGGTGATTCGAGGAGAAGAAGTTTTCTTGGCAGGAGGGGGTTTTGAGGAAGAATCTTGGCCCTCAGGGACGCCCTCTTCAGTGACCGAGGAACCAAGGCTTCTTCCTCGGGTATTTCAACCACTTCTTCGGTAGGAGTGGGGGTAACAGATGGAGGAGGAATTGGATCAGTGGTCTGTTCACCATCCTTCCCTTGTAAGGAAGTTTTCTTCAAGCTAGCAGCAATCTTGTCCTTCAGCATCTTTGTTTCTGCAAGAAAAAAACATCATAGCAATTACTCAAGCATATCATAATGAAATAAGCAAACAAAGCAGAACGCTCGGTAGCACTCACCGAGGGGCATTTTTAGGGAAGCACCCTTTGGACTAAGCTGGAACAAATACAGCAGTCCGTCGTCAATCAGCTCCCCAAGGTTAAAACACTGATCGCCAAGCTTACGACAAACCGATAGATATGTTTCTCCCTCAAGTAGCCCCTTGATCGACTTGCCCTTCGGTAAGTTCTCTTTCCACTCCATGGGGCAATCCCAGGGTTGGAGTGGGCGAGCAAAGAAGAAGATTTTTTTCCAGTTTTTTATGGAAGATGGGTAGTTTTTTAGGAAACCCACCCCTGTCCGAGAATAAAAGTAAAAGAGCCCGATCTCCTTTCGATTAATTGAAAAAAACAGTGAAAAAGTTCAGGAGTCGGAGAGAAACCAAAAAAGGATAAAACTATGTAGAAACCCGCCAACAATAGATAACAGTTGGGGAACAACTGACTAAGAGAGATGGCAAAGTAGGAGGCAACATCAATAAAAAAAAAGGAGGAACAGGAAAACGAAGTCCCCCTAGGAGTTGGTCTATGTAAAAGGGAAAATAGCCCTCGGGAGGCATGTGAGGACGAGATCCGGGAGGGGGAACAATAATAGATGTCCCCTCGGAAATCTCCCATTTAGTTTGGATATTGGATAGTTGTCGTTGTGATTTAATCCCTGATTCAAAAATCTCAAACCAAGGAACACGGGCTTTTATCAAATCCTGCTCTGTCGCAGCCTGAAGCCCTTCTCTACGAGCATCATAGGCTGACGACGAGCTGGAAGTCTCCTCACTATCAGAGGAAGAAGAATGTCGAGGAGATGGACTCAGGGTACCCTCCTCATCGAACATGTCTATAGCTTTCAAGCAATCATCAGAAGAAGACATACTCGTTGAGTGGAAAGAAAATAAGTATGGAAGAAAAGTTCGTCGGAAGTTTGACGCTAGCTCGGAAGTAAATTGCAGTAAAGTGAGTTAAACCGCAGGAATGAACGAGTATTTATAGGGGGGCACTTGAACAGTCGCTGAATCAGCACCGTTCAAGATAAATCAAGTGAACGGTTATAGATGTGCCTCGGGAAACGAAACGCCGCAGGTTTTTTGAATTTTTAGGCGGGAAAATTAAGCGGCAAAATTTCCCGAGCATGTCAGGATTTTACCCGAAGACAATAAACCTACTTTCATCTTGCTTTACTTCAGGGGGGTGAGGTGATGTCATATGACATATTGCTTTTCTCGGGTAAAATCCATTTATGAAAATACAAACTCTAAAATCGCCGAACAGAAGTTAGACCGAAGAGATGGTTACCGAACACAGAATACCGATCAGCATATTACCGAGCATCCCTTACCCTCTTCGGGATTTTGGTCAAAATATAGCAGGAGACCAAGTCATAATTAAAACTAATTAACCGGCGGGGATTGAAAGTGCATTAATGGGGCGGATTTCTCGGACACGTTTGCCATGTCTCAGCCACGATCAAGGGAGGCATATTCAAGACTTTCCCACCAAGTAACTCCAGAATAACTGCTATAAATAGGAGTTGAAGGTCTCATTACGGAGGACTTAGGGGAGTGGGGAGCAAGCAAAAGACTCCGAAGAGAGCATTTCCAAGTCTGTTCGGTCATCATTTGTCTGTACTTTGCAGATATTTTTAGGTGATAATTCTGCGATTGTAATAAGTCAAAAGTCCTGTAACTTGATCATTTTTTCGTGATAGTACCATTTAAACTGGATTAGATCCCGTGGTTTTTCCTTCAATTCGAAGGTTTTCCACGTAAAAATCTTGGTGTGTTTCTTTTATTTTTTAGTAATCATTTCTATCATAAAAACATAAAATAAGCGGATCACATCAGTAGTTAATAAATAAATTTGCACATTTATATAAATATTTATTAAGAAATATTATTTATTGGATTTTATTTACTTAAATATATTTTTTATATTTTCCATTTAATATATATATATATATTAAATTAATATAATTTTTTTAAAATATTTGAGTAGAGGGGAAGAGTTTTTTTAGATGTAAAATTAAATTTTCATTACTTCGATTATTCACAGCTCTAAAAAGAGATAAAAACATTAAAGAGCTGTAAACATATGTTGCAACTAATGGGGATTTTAAACTAATAATTATGCAACTTTTATTTGCATTAATTATTCGGTAAGAAGGTCGAACACTATAATTAATAACCAGCAAAATAATAATAGATAATTTAAAGACAGTAAACTTGCATGTTCATGCTCTCACCACTTATTCATAACTTGAAAGCAAACATTAGAATTTTTCTGACAATTTCTTGAGCCATGGTCACATATATTATTTTGTGAAAGCTACCCTTTCTCAGTTAATATCCTGCCATCAACTTTTACTTAGCCAGATGTTTCTTGTTACTGCCCACATTTTTTAACCTCCTCCCCAGGGACGAAACTAGGGGGTGGCTAGCCTGGGCTCCAGCCCAGGCTGGCCACCCCAGAAACTCCCGAGGCCAGCCATGGTCTTTCCACCTTTGACAGGTGCAGAGAAAGGGAACGAGCGTGCAGTGAAGGTCCATGGAAAGAGTCGTCCAAAGCAATGGAATAACTATCTGCAAATCGAGCTGCTTGCGGGCAAGAGTCGGCTGGAAACAGGCGCTGTGGCGGTGGGCATGGAGAAGGAAGACAAAAATCGATTATTGCTAAAAAGTGGAGAAAGAAGGGTGACGATGGAGGATAGAGAGGACATAAAAAAATTGCTTATTGAGCACAAACCCTACTATTTATCTCTATAGCTCATAGCTATTTTAACTAAAAGCCTAATATCATCTTATGGGCTTAGCCCAATGCTACTTATATTTAATAATTACTCTTTAATTTCTTAATTTAATTTTAATTGATTCTTATATATTAAATTCAATATTTCAATATATGAAGTAGTTGAATAATTTTTACTATGGTATGTTAGATTTATTTTGATTTTTTCTATGTTAACCTTGTTATTTTATATTTGAGTTAGCCCACCCTATCACAAAATCCTGGTTTCAACCTTGCTCTCCCTGTAAGAATTGATGGTTTGCAGAAGATTAAAACCACCATAATTTCACACATAAATGAAGTAAAGCTTATCCATATGAACATCGTTCTTCTCCAATTCCACACCAGTCTTTTAAGCCATGGAAGCTCGGATTTGATATCGAGTGATGCATCATAAATCTCAGGCACACCAGAGCCTGCTATAACTTCTGCTCTTTGTTGAAGAATCACTTTGATAAAGAACGTTGGTTCGTATTCGATGAAATCCTCGATTACGATTCTTAGATTTTGGACCTCAGACTGAAATCCGGTGATAATGGGAGCAGTTTTCATTAGTGTTTCGATTATGCGAACCGGCTGGCTCTTGTAACGTAGCATGGCCGGATAGCTTGATCCAACGATGGTCTTACCATTTGCTGACAGGCCTTCTACTCTCACCTTAAGTACCATATAGAAATTACAGTACGAGATTTCAAATAAAATGGCATAACTATATATCGAATACTCAACGTAGATACCATATGACAAAAATAGGCCACCCCAAAAAAAACTTGAGCATAATTTATTTTTAAAAAATTATCAAATTTTGCCTACAAAGAACCATTAAGGCTATCCTTAGTCTGTCTCGGACATTATCTCCCGAATTTTACATCCATCCTACTCATAATGGAAAATTAATTTGATGTATTTTCCTTCTGCTAATTATCCTCTACCGGATTCTAATCGGGTTCTTGATGAAAACAATCTTTGCGGACGAATAACTTCTAAATATCATCTTTTACAGAATTAAAAAAAAGAAACAAAATATATGTACAAAACTCCCACTATGCGGGGATGTAGCACGGGTCGCACCACTTTCGGCCAAAAGGACGCACAAAAGAAAAATATATAAAAAGTACTCATATAATAATCTAGTATTTTCAAGATATCCTCGACATAATAATGCCCGACAATGATTCGATAATTCGAACTATCATTCTTTATGGAAACAATTAATTTCGGGCTGGCGAGTAGTATACGTAATACGTACCTGAAAGTTACCGAGTTTTCTGTTGTAGTCAGATTCAGGCAATGTCAACGAGATGGTAAGCTGCAGCTTATGGTTACGATGTTCGCCCAAACTTCCAAAAAAAGGCATCTGTTCTGCGAAGGCACATAGGGTACGATGGCAACCGGACTAGCTTTAGTGAAATCGAAATTCAAGATTTCAGTTGTGTGCATGGGCTCTTCAACAAAATTTCTCAACACAAAACCGGCCACCACGAATCCTGAGACCAAGAATCCAAGAAGCACAAAAAACACATAGATTGTGCAGAAAAAGGCCTTCCCAAATCTGATTGCCAGTTTCAGCACAAACTTTTGTGCCTTAATCCTATTGCAGATGAATGAGATTAGCCCCGAGCAAGATGCGACGCATGTTCTTCGCAACATGTTCTCGAAATGCTCCACAATGCGGGTTAGAGTTCGAATTGGTAATAGTAAAAGCATTAACCCGAAATTCAGTATTCCAAAGGGAAGAGTGAAGAACCAGAGAAAAAGGGTCATCTGAAAACCAGCAAACTTAAACATTAGTACAGACAAGAAATCAATAATGTTCAATGGGACCATTTTGAATACACCATTCTCGTAGCAGGATTCAGTTTCTTGATACAAATGAATGGTAGAGTTTTCCTCCTCATACTTTGGAGCATATATGCCTTCGATTTTTCCATTGTCGTATCCGGTATCGAAATCGAAATAAGCCGATAGTCCGGGTGATTTTGAATTAGCCATTAGCAGTTTCTCAGCTCCAAGAAGCAAGGAATGCTGCATCAAGTCAGAAAGAATGTCTTGTGATTTCAAGTCGTTTTGTATCCAAATGCACGAAAATTAGAGTGATTGTTAAGCAGATGCTTCTTGTTATGGTCAATGTGCTTTGTGATGCCATGAACCATTCGATCATCCATTTTCATGAACTGGTATAGGTAAAGAAAGAGAGATTTAATTTGTGGTAAAAATTGAAGGCAACCTTTTTTATAGGGGGGACGTCCTGAATTGGCACAAAAGATTTTTGTTGGGATGCTAAACAACTGGATAGTTCAGGTTGTACTCAACCAATGATGCATGGACATGGACACGACTTAATAAATATATAGATACGGATACGATTACATGATATTTTTGAAATTTCTAGGATAAAATAATATTTTTTATATATATACATCAATAATATTTACCATAATCAAATTTCAAGCATATTGATCAACACTAAACATACCACAAAGATGCACATTTAACGAGCCCTGAACTTCATGGATGTGGGACTTAATTCGACATAGAGCATATCAGTAACAAAACCAAGTTCCAGCAATGTATAATCATTATCCATACGTGGATCGAATTATGAAGACGACCTTCTAGAATTTGAATGTCATGTTGAATATAGCTTGTCTAAATATGACATTTTTGACATGAATACGGAGAAAGAACCTTTCAATTTGTTTTGCAAAAGGATAACTCCTAATAATTATGTGCTTTTGTTTGGAAGGTGGTATGTTGATCAAAGAATGAGTGAAGAAGCTAATGATATACAGAGGTTGCGTTATTTCGAATGGTATGATAATATTTTTAAGTTATATTGTGATTATTAGTGTAATTTATAGGATATGAAATAGTATTTGATAACTAGTATTTTGTTTACATGATTGAAATTAAGATTGCAATTATGATTGATGAAATACTATTTTGCCCTTATGCTCTTATTATTAATATTATGTTTGATTTGGTGTAATTAAATTGTGAATGTAAATATCATAAAAAAATAGGATCTCTTTTTTATATTTATTTTTTTAAAATATTTAAATAACCTTTTTTATCTACCCTTCAAATTTTCATCATTTTTATTTATATCACATTTACTCTTCATTTTTTACTATCAAAATAAATATCACATAACTTTATTATTGTAGATATCTATATTTATCAAAAAATTAATATTAATGTAGCTAATAAATTATAAATCTACCCAATTGTTTTATAAATATTTATTTGTAAATATTATTCATTAGGTTATTGATACTTAACTATATTTTATATAGTTTCAATTTAATATATATATATATATATGTATATATAATTTTTAAAATTTAATTATTAAAGTTCCTTTTAATTATTTTTATTTCATTTTAAATAACAACATAAAATTAATTATTCCAATCAATATAAATCAAGAGAGGAGGGAAATAATTTTTTGAGGGGTAAAGTTGGATTTTGCACACGTGAATTATATATCCATCTACAAAAAGGATTTTTTTTTAACATAAACAATAATTATATTAAAAAAATGACAGTTATAAACAAAGAAGTAGTTGAAGTCCACAAAACGATAAAACAACAAGAAATACATGTGTTATACATGGCAAATACTAACACACGGCAATGACTAGGCGTATTAAATGGACATAGTGAAGAGTGAATCACATCTGAATCACTAGAGCATGATCTGAAGCGTGCGGGACCACCAGAGCCAAACCAGGTCCCTCAAACCATGTTGCTCGGGATGTGGTCGAATAAGGGAACTGCTTTCCAATATAACTGAAAGAACGAAAAAGGATAAATGAGAGACATAAACTATTAAAGACCGACAAAGGATCAAGTTCTCGTATCCAAAATCCTCACTGATAAGAATCGACCAAGAACCATCACGGGATGGCACACGAAATCGAGAGGCACAATTTGTCAAAACCATGTGTTGCCACAGCAATGAAGCTAAACAAGTGAACCACCACCAAAGAGAGCAAACAGTGTTCCCAAAAAAAAAACAACATATATAAGCAGGAGTTGGAATCAAAAGTGGAAGAAAGCCGAGGCCTCCAGGTACCAACATCACCAACCCAAAAGGACAAACACTAACATACAACCAGCATCTACATGGCACCACCAAAACTCGAGAAAACATTGGACCGACGATAGCGTACTGTTCTCCCCTTGCCGACAAGATCTAAGGGGGTTACGATGTTCTCAGCATCCGCCTACTTCCGTAGGTAGGGAAAAAAGCTCCATAGAAGAGGGAGAAAATATCACGATGAAGGAAAGAAGACATCATTATAGAAGACAGAGAAAATTCTTCCACCACATCTTTTACAACAAGAGGTTCAAAATCAAAGCAAATAGTAGATAATGGGGCCAAGGGATGCAATGATGAGTATTTTTAAAGCAAACATGTGATTGGTTTTGATTAACAATTAGTCATGAAACATAACCAGAGAGTTTGAGCAAAAAATTTCAGTAATTATACAGTAACTAATAATGTATGTGAGTGAGCAGTAATTCTAGTTGGGATCAACTAGCATGTGGACTAGGTCAAGTTATAATATGTGGATATGTGTTCAGTTATCATTCCCACATAAACTAATATTTAATTACTAGAATTTTAGTCACTTAACTTAAGCTAGATAAAATTAATTAAATATGATGAGATACATAATAAATCTAAATTAGCTAAGACTAAATTAAATAGAACTTTTGAATTAACTCTAACGTTAGTGAAGGATCAAGGAATAATTCAAATTCAAGTTAAATGATCAAGACACACTACAGTACCAAATACTATTATTGACATGTGTTAACATTCAATTAATTATGAAATTCTTGCATAATCACGGTGAAATCCTCAAACTTATTTATTAAACGATTTTTCGAGTTAATAAACCTATTTAAATCTAACAGTCCAATTATTTCTAATTGAATGTAATTAGATCTCACCGAGTTCGTCGCTATTGAATTTCAGAAATCGAATTCTATTTATTGACACCTTTATTGCTATATTTAATCAATCCTCTTTCGATTCTTGATTAATCAACACACATACAAATAAGTGCTCAATTATTTACAAGCAATATTAAACCAACATCAATTAATAAGTAAAGCAAGATAAATAACTTATTAAAAATAACAAAATATCAAACATAATTTTGTCATCGGCCCTATCGTGGTCTTGATCTAAACGAAATTACTCCATAAAATCAAAACAATACATAGACAAAAAATTTGAATTCATAAAAATAAAATCTAGAAAGGAAATTGTGCAAATCTTAGTGTGTTTGGCGTGATTACCCTTGAATTTGGCTTCCTCCTCTCTCAATCCTAGCCGTCGAGGATTAATCTTCAAACGTTCATCAAAGATCTTCATCCGCTGTTTTTGGCTTTCTACTTTGGTTATGGCTATTGTTCTTCCAAAAAATGTCGAGTAGCTTCTCCTTGAATTATGAGAAAGCTATTGAAAATTATGTATGTTGCCATCGGCTCCTTCCCCTTTAAAGAATATGCAAGAGTTTTCAAATCCTACAAGGACTTTAAATTATATCTTACAAAGATGTGTCAAGATATTTCCTTATTTAGTATTTTATTGCCTTTGGAGTCTTTACAAAAAACCATCTTGAAAGCTAAGATCAATCTTCATCAAATGATTCCTTAATTATCGAGATCTTGGAAGATTTGTAGGAGTCTTTCATATTTGTTGATAATGGGGCACGAATATTCTTATGTGGTCCTCGGCTTTTGCTTTACTTCTTTTGATCCTTCTTCAGTTCTCGGGGTCAATCCTACGTTGCCTAAAACTGTTGAGTCGTTTCTATTTTTTTGTCACTTTTCCATAATTTGGTCAAACCTATAAATAATATGAAGTAGAATTTGTAAGCGCAAAATTAGGTATAAAAACGTTAGATAAGCACGAATACGACAAAATAAATCCCTAAATTATCTATAAAATTCATGCTTATCAGTCAGTCAACAATCTTTGTAAACTACAAAGCTTTCAAAATTCTCTCTTTTCTTCAATGATCCTCGTGTATTATATATATTATTTAGTATGTTGATGAAAATAACATGACAAAGCTTCTTTCCTTGAGTTTTGAGGTTTCAATATAAAATAAAAAATTACTGTGAATCTTAACCCTATAGGATATGGTCGTAGATATATCTTGACCGTATTCGAGATTAAAATTTACTTTTTAAATTCTAGATACACCATATGGTATATCGGATACATATGAGATCTGTATCCATGGGTATCCATATCTCAAATATATATGATACATGACCATAAAATTTTTAACATGATCATAAAATTTTTAGAAGAATCTATCTATCTTCACTCGTGCTGACAAGAAATATGAATGTAAAAATAAATCATGCATGACTATAAATTAATATTATAATTTTATTTTTGATTTATTTTTTTAGTTTTGAAAAGCTGTCGGTATTAAATGTTTCTCATTATTTCTAAATTAATGAATCTAAACAACATTAATTTTGTATAATGCATTTGGATAACCATTTGTTATGGTAACTATCAATAAAACATATGTATCCCAACAAATCATTTTACTAAGTTTCGATTCTATGAATTTTCACATAATTTAATTTTATGAGCTTAAGCTTGTGCTTAACAGAGACTTTTATGTGGAGATATAATAATCTAATCGCATTATGGTGGAGACGATCCTTTTTTTAATTAAAAAGAAAGTAAATTTATATTTATTTATTATAATTTTCAAATTTTATATAATCACACCTCTATTAGTCTCATCCCACTCAAATATACATGAAAATTTTTGTATGCACTAGGTGTAGGCCCATAATGGACCAACATAAAAAATGGTTTGTAATTGTTTGACTAAATTTGATTGACATGTATGATTTATTTCATATATATATATATATATATATATATATATATATATGAGGTCCCCACCAGTTGCTTTTAAGAATTTCCTGAAAATGCCATATCTGTTGGGAAAATTTTTGTATGGACTGGGTCTATCATATACCAATATATATATATATATATATATATATATATATATATATATATATATATATATATATATTGGTGTATGATAAGACTCGATCCATACAAAAATTTCTCTCTTTTACGTTGTAAAGAAAAACTTTTGTTGTCATCATTACTTGAGGATAACACACATCTCAATATTTATTTGTTGCTGAATTTTATTTCACGCAGGTGGCCAAGGCTATGATGATATGAATGGCACACAGTTCCGAGTGATGTGGAATACTCACTACCCGTTTTCCAATTTCAATTTCTGTTGTTTTAAAAAATTTAAAGAGATATTATGGAAGAATATTTAGAAAAAATATATATAACAATTATTATGAAATTTTCTATTCAAAAAATTCCAACAGTTTAAATTATTTTTAAACTATTGTACAATTTTTAGTAGAGATGTCAAACGGAGCGGACGGCACGAGGCACGGCACGGGCACGGCACGACGCGGAGTGGCACGGCACGACACGTTTTGCTACAGTGCCGTGCCGTGCCAAGCACGGCCCGGAGTATGGGCCGTGCCGGGCCAAGCCATGCCAGCCCGTGGGCTGGCACGGCACGGCACGACACTGTTCATGTTTTTTTTTTTTACCAGGCGATCGATCGCCACATAAATGGCGATCGATCGCCTATAGGCAGTAAGCAAAATACAGGGGTGGCGATCGATCGCCACAAAAAAGGTGATCGATCGCCTAGAGGCAGTAAGCAAAATGCAGGGGTGGCGATCGATCGCCACAAAAATGGCGATCGATCGCCAATGTCCAACGGTCAAAAATAAAGCCGTTCAACGGCTTTTTAAAAAAAAAAAATTTATTTTTTTGGTTGTTATATATATGTGTGTGTTGAGGAAACATTTTATCCTCTTAATCTGTAAGCTCTATATACTTGAGACGTTATACTCTCAATTTGTTCACAAGAAGAAAGAAATTCGTCTTACGTTTGCCAAGACAAGCACAAGCAACAAAGCCAACACTCCTCCTAGCAAATATTTGGTAACTTTTATATTTGTTGCATTAGATAATTCATAATTGTAGTCTATATACATAATGGCCGATTCATCTTATAATGTGAATTATGATGATGAAATTGATCAATTCCAAGAAAATGAAGAAAGCACACCAAATATTCAATCATCAAGTAGAAGAACTTCAAAAAAAAGAACTAGCAATGTCTGGCAACTATTCGATGTAGAAATTGTTGAGGGAAAGGGATCAAGGGCAGTTTGTAAAAAATGTAAAAAAGATTATGCATATGCTTCTTCTGGTGGTACAGGTCATTTACTAAGACACATGGCTAAACATGAAAAAGAACCAACTGATGGTAACCAAACTATTCTTTCACAATTCGGTACTGGTAGTAGTAGTTCAACTTTAGGTATTTTCACTTATAATGTTGAAAGAGATAGGAGAGAACTAGCTAAATATATCGTATGGGCGGAGAAACCTTTTTCAATGGGGGCGGACGCCAAATTCACTAATTATATTCATTTAGGTTTGCAACCTCAACATAAACGATTTTCAAGGAATACTTTTAAATCGGATGCATTCACAAATTTTAATGAATATAAAGCAAATTTAATTACGTATTTAGGTAATCTTTCATCGAAAGTAGGACTAACAAGTGATATTTGGACAACTTATCTTGGCAATGCATCATATCTCTGTGTTACAGGACATTGGATTGACGATAACTGGGTGTTACATAAAAAAAATTTAGGTTTCACAAAAATTGATTGGCCTCATACGGGTGGAGTTATTTCCAATGCCATTATGCAAGTTACTAATGAATATAATATTAGTAATAAAATCTTCTCTATTTCATTTGATAATGCAACTAATAATACTCCTGCAATTACTATATTAAAAACTTATTTGAAACCAATTTTAAATGGTGATCTTTTTCATATTCGTTGTGCATGTCATATTTTAAATTTGTGTGTGCAAGATGGATTGAAACCACTTGAGCTTCATTTAGAAAAAATAAAGACTACTCTTAAATTTCTTAATGGTTCAGTTGCTAGAAAACAAGACTTCAAAAGTTTATGTATTTCTCATGGTATGAATTATAAAGATTTTCCTTATGATGTTCCTAATAGGTGGAATTCTACATATTTAATGTTGCAAGCATGTTTACCTTATAGAAATGTGATCACTTTATTTTTTAATGAAAGGATGGCCGAACATTTTCATATTGAAGAAACTGATTGGGAAATTGCTTCTAATATTTGTAATTTTTTAGAACCGTTTTACGATACTACCAATTTATTTTCGGGCTGTTATTATCCAACTTCTTCAATATTTTTGAATAAAATTTATGAAATTAGTGAATGTTTTGCATTACATAGATCTGATCCGTTTTTTACAGGTATTGTCGAACCAATGGAGTATAAATTTAAAAAATACTGGAAAACTATTCCTATGTTGAATTGCTTGGCATCAATTCTGGATCCTAGATTAAAATTATATAGTGTAGAAATTATAATAGAATCTTATTACACCAACATGGCTTATGAGAATATTAATATTAATCAAGAGAAAGAGCGCATTAATAAATGTTTGTTTGCTTTGTTTTCTTTATATGATTCGTTACATAATTCTAGAGCAACTCCAGTAAGAGAAAGTGGTAGTAGTTGTGGTAGTAGTGGTAAGGGTTCTGTGTGGACAATGTTAAGAAGAAGACAAGACACTACTTCCGCTTCTTCTAGTTCTAATACATCTTCATTTACTGAGCTTCAGTTATATCTAAACCAAGTCATAAATTTCAGTGAACAAGAATTAGAAACTTTTGATGTTTTGGCATGGTGGAAAGACAATGCTAGACTTTGGCCAGTACTTTCCATAATGGCACGTGATCTACTAACTCCTCCGATATCCACAGTTCCATCGGAGTCTTGTTTTAGTGCAGGTGGAAGAGTCATTGATGAAAAAAGAAGTAGAATGAAACCAAACACTGTGGAGATGTGTCTTCTTTTTTAAAGAATTGGTTGAATGCTGATAGCCGCTTACAAGGTTTGGGAGGACATGATGTTTCTTCGGATGAAAATGAAGAAAATTAGCATATTTTTTAAACTCTTTTGTAATTTATTATTTTCTTTTGTTCAATGTAATTTGTAGTTTTTCAATTCGTAGTCAATAAATTTTGATTTTATAAGTATATTGTGTCAATCTATATTTAAATATAATATTATTATATATAAATAAATAAAATTAAACAAATAAAAAATAAAAAAAATGAAAAAAAAAATAAATTGATTTGGGCCGTGCCAGCACGGCACGGCCCGTGGCACGGCCCATAAGCCACGGGCCTATGGGCCGTGCCGGGCCACCCAAATAAGGAGACGGGCTGTGCCAGGCACGGCCCGTCTCCTTAAAGGGCCGTGCCAGCCCGGGCCGGCACGGCCCGTTTGACATCTATAATTTTTAGTGATTAAAAAACTTAAATGGTTATATAATTATTTTGTTACCGAAACGTAAAGGTTGGGGAGAAGAACTTCTTGGGTGAAATTCACCCTATGTAGTGTGACAAAACAAATTAATGCTATACCTAAGTAATTTTTATCATACCCTAAATCATTAGATGCGTTAATTCCTCGTATTTTAATAGGAATTCATACCATTCTTGAGATCCAAAGTCTAAATTTTGTCCAGATCAAAAAGAGAAAATTGGCAATTGTTCTTTATTGATACAAATTCAAACTGATGACTTTATAGCAGTAGACAAGCCCCAAAAATTAGAAAAAAACGATTGTACTTGAATTAAAGCACTGTTTGGATTCAAACGGCTAAATTCCATCATTGGTCCCATTAAATTTGGTGGCTTAAAATAATAATCTCAATTTTTTAAGATTAATCAAATATAGTATTATAAAAATTATTTTTTAATCAAAAATGATCCAAAGACTTTAATTAACGGAATCCATTAAATGTAGGGCATCAAAACCAATTTTATATTTGTGCCCTCGTATATATTATTTTTTATTGAAAAACAATCTCATTTCTCACACAACCAAAAAAAAAACAAAAACAAAGACAAACTATGATCTATCCCTAGTAGGAGAATTTTTTTTGTTTTTTCTAATGATTTATGCAAATAGAATCTGCGTCCTTTGAGTTAAAATATTGGCTATGTTTTCTATTGTTTGGTAATGTTAGTCTTTGATGAAGATGTTTGAAAAAAATGTTTGATAAATTGAAATTAATCATGGTAAAGTCAGACCAACGAAGGAAAAACGAATAAAATCGAACACCTAAAACACAGCTAGGAAAAGTCCAGTTTGTGAGGGTTCAGTCTGGGTAAAACTTAGGCTGAAAAGGAGGCGTTGGGGCGCTGGAAATGTAGCGCCCCAGCGCCCGTACACGGGTTTTGTTGAAAGGTTGCACCTTTTGACGCATATATGCAATTTTTCATGAAAATTTACTTCTAAATGATGTCTTTTGGTGATGTTTATTTGTTTAGAATAAATAGAACAACTTCCTTTTAATTAAGACATATTTTTCTAGAGATTAAACATTAGAAATCAAAGAAAAATATGTGCATTTTGTTGCATTCATCTTCTCTTCTTCACATTTGAGTGTTTTAAACACTTGTTATTTGTAGGATTCGTGATTAAATAATAGTCGTTGTATATTGATAAACGAATTGCCACAGAAACAGTAATCACCATAGGGTTATTCAAATATCGTTTTAAGGACAAAGAGTTCAATTTTTGCCTCGACATAAAGTCCTTTGTTTCTACGCCCTTATATTGTCCCAAAAATACACATACACATTGTTCTAGAAATTTACCCACAACCTAAAAATGATATTTGATTCAAAATGGCCTCTACGAGCGCGATACGACTAAAGTGCATCATGGAGAGAAACCGGACAAATTCAACGGGTCCAACTTCAAACGTCGGCAACAAAAGATTTAGTTCTATTTCACAACCTTGAGTTTGGCAAGGTTTTTGAACGAGGATGTTCCTACATTGATGAAGGAGAAACTGACAATCCATCAGTGGTTGCGGTTGATGCGTGGAATCATTGTGATTTCCTATGTAAGAATTACATTCTCAACGGACTTGATAATACATGATACAATGTGTAAGGTCAAGTGAAAATCGCGAAAGATTTATGGGAATTACTTGAAAGGAGATATATATCTGATGATGCCAGCTTGAAAAAAAATCATAGTTGGATAATTCCTAGATTTCGAGATGATTGATGTCAAACTAGAAATGATGGCACAAGTACAAGAACTACAAGTGATCATGCACAAAATTCATACGATTGGGATGAGTGTAAGTAAATCATTCATAGTGACCGCAATGATCGAGAAATTACCTCATATGTGGAAGGATTTCAAGAACTATCTCAAGTACAAGGAAAAGATATGAGTCTTGAAGATCTAATTATATGTCTATGGATTGAGGAGGACAATAGAAATTTAGAAAGGAATGAGGGAAAAGGAAAAGAACATTTTCTAAATGATTGCAATGACAGTTACGTCAATTTAGAGCATTAAAATTTATGTTATTACTTATTTGATTGAGTCTTATGATTTGTAGGATGATCGTTTAGATCATATAAACCATAATTCACTACGCAAACTTGTAATGTTGAATTTATTGCTTTCTATGAGTATTTACTTAAAACATAAGTATGAGTATTAACTTAAAACATCAGTATGAGACAACAAAACCGTCATCTTTTGATTGAAAGGAAAGTAACATCTCTAGAATCAATTCACAATGATGTTTGTGATGAAAATGTTGTGCAAACTAGAGGCGTAAAGAAAAGTAATTTGTTATTTTATTGATTTGCACAAGATTGTTATGGCTTTTTGCTAGTAAGCAAATACGGTGTCGTAAAAGTGTTTGAACATGACGAGAATGCGGTCGATAACAAATTAAGCAAATGAGTTTTACAATGAAGAATTGTGGGTTGATTCTATTGGTGTTGACTAAGCATTTCACACTTAAAACTCGAATTTGCAAGAAATTAAATCTTGAGTTTGAGTTTCCTAAGATTTGTACGATTTATATGTGCAAATGGTGAATCAAACGCCACAATTATCCTGAAAGGCGTTGTTATCTCACATAAAATTGGTTCTATAAATTTTCAAAGCATATTACGCTAAAACTTGAATCACAAGACATTAAATATGTACACTTAATATACAAATAGTGGATCATATTCGAGAATATTGTCCAATTTTCAAATTTGTAAGCAAGAACCCTTATCAAAATGTGCAAGAAATATAATCTTGAACTTTGATTTCTAAGTTTATAACACTTAGAATTTGAAACTTGGATGCCAATGAAATCTTGATAAAGTTCAAGATTACCCTAAAATTGTGGGTGGGTGTGTGTGTGGGGGGGGACGTAATCCAAATTGGACAACCTCATTCCAAGTGCAACACTTAGGCGAGGATGGATAATCCTTGTGAATTGTGGAAATGATAAAAAAATTCCTACAAATACTTAAAATATGGGGATACTTGGGTAAAATAGAAGTACAAAGGCCAAAGTAAAGTCATAGCAAACGTCAAAATAATGGCAAGAAAAATTTAAAAAAACCATGTTGTCGAATAAATTAACAAGTGTGACAAATGTGACACACGTGAAGCATATGTAATTGTATGTTTGTACATTGATGATATGCTCTTAGTGGGAAACAATTTAGAAATCATCAATGTGGCGAAGAAAATGTTGATGAACCATTTTTTTTACATAATGATTATGAGTGTAACTAATTTCTTACTTGGAATTAAGGTTTCCAAGGCATCTGAATGGTGAAATCTCATATTTAATTCTAGTTTCAAATTTTTTAAGCTTTCCGCTTAAATTTCAAGTTTGCAAATCTTGAAGTTGGAATTTATAAGAATCCCTACGCTTAAAATTTCAAGTGTGAATTAAAAATGAATTTCTTATAAGTTTTGGATTTTATAAAAAATAATGCTTAAATTCTAATTTGCAAGAAGTAAAATCTTGAATTTGGAATCGCTTAGAATTCAAAACTTAATATATAATTATGTATTAGAAGAATACAATTATGCAAATTGGATATATGACATGAAAGACTCAAAAATCATAAATGATAATGTGCATCATTCCAGAGAACTCCTGTTGTGGAAGTCTTCTAAACAAACCTGTATAGCTCAATCTACAATGAAATCAGGGTTCATTGCATTGGATAAAGCCGAAGAAGAGGTCTAATGACTTTGAAGTTTCTTGGAAGAAAATCATTATTGGTCAAAACATGTGCCTGTAATTAAGATATATTGTGATAGTCAATCTGCTACAGCAGAAAGAAGCATGTAAAATGGTAAGTCTAGACATATAAGTCATAGACATGATACCATGTGACATTATCTCTAGAGGCATAATCTTAATTGGTTATTGAGAAAACCGTGGATCCGCTTATGAATGGTTAACCAAGAGATCATGTAAAAAGTTTGTCGAGTGGATGAGATTAAAATCCCAAAATTAAAATCTCATAGTGGACACCCAACCTAGTTGATTGGATATCCCAAGATCTAGGTTCAAATGAGACAACCAAATTACGAGATTGGATAAACACCTTAGAGACTAATCTTTAACTCATTCATGTTATAAGAGGTGTAGCCTGCAAATTGAGTGCGATTATAGACAAAGACATTTAATGATTTCTATAGTGAATATGTTAAGAGTCTACCGAGATAGTCTTATAAGAGATCACATACGTAAGTGTGAAGTGTGGCCGCTTCAAAGATGGCAAGCATTTATGAAATCGTGAGTGGTCCTAGGCCGAAATGAACATAACCGTAAGAAACCAGTACGAATGTTAGAATTGTTATGATGTGGGTTCAATTGTCTTGGTTTACACCAACGACTAAATAGTTCAAGACTATAAATTCACTATTAAATCAAGTAAATCAGATTGAATTCCACTACGGAAGGTTCAAAGCCAAAAGCCACCTATCCCGATGCAATAATTCGATAAAGTACTCTTCTGACATCGTATGCATTCATGCATTAGTTTATTTCGTGTGGGGGATTGTTGGAAAAATATGCTTGATAAATTAAAATTATGCATAGAAAGTCGGAAAATGCAAACGAAGGAAAAACGAACAACACTGGAAGCCGAAAACACTGTCCGGAAAATTCCATGCAGTGTTGCTGGCGCTTCATTTACAGCGCCCTAGCACTGATGGTTCTGTCTAGGTAAAACCCGTGCAGAAAGGGAGGCGCTGGGGCTTTGGAAATGCAGCCCCATTGCCTGTATGCGATTTTGTTGAAGGGTTGAACCTTTTGACATATAGATGCGATTTTTTATGAAAACTTACTTCCAAATGATGTCTTTTGGTGATGTCTATTGGTTTAGTATAAATAGAACAATTTCCTTTGAATTAAAACATAATTTTCTAGATATTAAACATTAGAAATCAAAGAAAAATATGTGCATTGTGTTGCATTCATCTTCTCTTCTTCAAGGTTGAGTGACTTAACCTTTCTGGTTTGTAGGATTCGTGATTTGTAATGTTATTATCATGGATGATTGTCGTTGTATCTTGGGAAACGAATTTTCACAGAAATCGTAAGCACCGTAGCAGGGCAATATTGTTTTAAAGACAAAGAATTGAACTCTTACAACGACATGAATCCATTTTGTTTCTACGCCCTTATATGGTCGCAAAGATACACATCCACATCGTTCTAGAAATTTACCGAATAGAAGACTTATGAGATAACGACGAAGAAAATGCGCGGTGAAAATGAGAACAAGGTGGCACAAATTTCTTCCCTTAAAGAACAGCTTCATGATATCATTCAAAACAACAAGACCCTGGAAAAAAGCTCAACGCTAGTGGATATTTTTCGGTTCTTGATAACGTTAAATTCTCCGAAGTAAATGCTAATGATTTAATAACCTGAGCAAACAAGCACGGACACCAATGGATACCTTACTTCTTCATCCATATGCATCAGTCAAAGCCATGTGAATTTTTTTTAAAAAAAAACATACCAACAAACTTTCGTCGTCTATAATTTAGCATCATTATTCAAATTTATAATTCACATACACACACAGTATACACACACGATGGAATGCGCAGAGTAGATCCAAAAATTATATGTGCAGAGTAGTCCGAGGTTGTGATGTCCGGGATAATTAATAATTGTTTATTAGATTTAATTATGATACTTATATGAAATGTCGGGATTCAATTCTCGAGTATGGGATTTTGGAAAGATAGTTGGGATAAATAATTCCGGGTTGAATTTATAATGTAAACTAGAATCAATGGGATTCTTAATAATAATGTTATTATCATTTGAGATTGAGATTTAATTGGAATTTTAATCAAGGGATGAGATGATATTTAATCTAGGGTTAGATTAAAAGACACACACATACACCACTTTTCACACAATAAAAATCGGTTACCCTCTCCTTCCCCAAACCCCAAACCCGTCGCCCCTTCTCCCTGAACGTAGGGTTCAATTTTTGCCAATGGAATTCGATTTTTATTGCCATGAAATTGTTGGGTATGAAGTTTCTTAACATCTTAACCTTTTACCTCTTTTGTATTTTGAATTTTGGTTGATTTTTGTGGTTTTTTGTGTTCGAAAATTGAGATGTAAATGTTTGAAATTTGTGGTTGTGTTGGGGTCGAATCCTTGCTTGTTGTGGGTCGATTTTCTTGCTGTTTTGGGGGCTTGGTTTTGGATGTTAATGGCTTGAAAAATCTGCTAGGGTTGAGTTCGAAATTCTTGATGTTTTTGTTGGAATTTAGATTGATTTAGAATCATAAACTTGCTGCTGTGTATTTGAGTTTGTGGTGTGTCTATGACATGATTTCTATGTTAAAAATGGCCCAATATCTTGCTGAAAATTGGCTGACTTGTTGGGGGTTTAATGGCCAAAAAAATTGAGGATGGTTTTGAGCTTAAAATCATGCTTTTAAGGTGTTTGATAATATGCTTAAATGTAGTTCAATTGTTGGTCAAAAGTCTTGCTAGTTGTTTGGTGATAACTACTTGTATGCCTTGTAGCATTGTAGTGTTTGGTGGGCATTGGGATATGCTTAAAGATGTTTATATCTTAAAATAAGTATTATCTTGTGATTAGAGTAAATGGATACATGCTAATGAGTGCTTCAATGATGTTAAAGACTTAGCAAAGAACCTTGCTAATTGTATAGTAAAATATGCCCATGTGTGATTTTAAACTTTGTAGAATTCTAGAGTTGGGTTTAACCTTGACATGGAGGAACTTAGCGGCCGAATGTTGCGGCGTGTGCGTGTGTACACCTCGGTGAGGACGGGTGAGTGTTGTTTGGGTGATATATGGTGCACTAGTGAGTGCATGAGTGTGATATACCCATGTATGCATGTTTTCCTAGTATCTATTATAACATGGAATAGAGTTATGGTGATATTTATGCTCAAATGGATAGCATAGCATGTATTATTGATTTATGTCACTTTATTGAGTTTCAAATCTTAATAGTGAGTTCTAAATCAAGAATTTTGGAATCCAATGCATCTTTAATTTGTTAAAGTTGAATTTAATCAAATAAATGACTTTATGTTGGGATTAAGGGAATTGGATTTAAAGGGTAGAATCTCTTATCTACATGGATCCTTTCTTTCCTATCTTGGTTTGAATCACTTCGATGTTGTTTGGGATGTTGGAACATGTTAATTGGCTAAATTTAGTTTTGTTTTTTGGGTGGTTGGATTATGTGATATTATGGGCGTAACTTTATGAATAAATTAATATGAGATTTTGTGCATCAAATATTGGTTATGAGATAACCCTTATATCCTTAAGTTCATGTAGAGCCTTCTTGAGCTCTCGGACAACAAGGAGGGTGACTTGACGGTAAAAACATATTATAAGGTACGTGGTGACGTACGAGCAGGTATACCCAGTATTTATATATTCATGTATACATGTATTTTGAATGTGATGTTTGAGGCTAAGTGATTGAGTCTGGTAGTTGAGTTTAATATACGTGGAATGGTGGATACATAGAGGTACGTGATCCGGGTATACGAGTTGAACATTGATGCATTTGGCATAATCGATATGAGAAATGGTTGAGAATGAGATTAATGTACATGCAGAGTTGCCTTCGATATGAGACTCGTTATGATTGAGCATAAATGATGAATTGTGATTATATTGAATTTATTGCATTGATGAGTTTCATGTTGTGATTAACGATACTGAACTTGATGTTTATGAAAGCATGTGAGACTGAAACAGGAACAGCTAGTGGAAGCTGTACGGATTCCGAACTGTACAGGGAGTATATTTTTATGGATTTTAAATACTCTTAAATTGTTATATTATGAATTAATTATAAGTGTTATGCATTGTCATGAATAGGAGTATCGTGACAAGGTATGCTCACCCGTGTGAGGGCTGTTTCTGTTGAAACATGTACAACAGATACTAAACTACTTTGGGATATTGGTTCGAGCTTTGTTGGATCATGCCGCTTCCAGAAGCAGAAGCGTATATGAGAGTGGGTAAATAGGATACGCTATTTATTCAGTTAGATGATATTCATTTATTTGTTGCTCGTATGTGAGCAATTGGAAGCATGTATATGGACTGTATAAGGGTGTTGAAGCCCACTTCTGATGTCTTCCTAGTATGGTGTTTTCCCTGGCTGGGAACTTATTTAGAGTCTCGTTTTCTTTTAAGTATTGTGTTTTTCCCTGGCTGGGAATTATATTGGTGATGTGTATTATTTTGGGATAGCTCAATTTATGGGGAGACTCTGCCCAAATTTTTATAAAAACCTACAATATAAAAAGTGGTGTAATGGGGATGGTAATGGGCGAAATCTTTGAGTCTATTTGTTGGTAGAGATGATCATATAATGTTGAACATTATTTATGTCATGGGATTATGGGAAACATGAAAGCATTCTTTTAAAGAATGAAAAGAAAATGAAAAATTTATACGCATATGACGTCATAAATTGTAAGGACCCCGTGCCCTTAACCCGCTATTAGTGATTAAGCCATACCATTAGTACATATAATCATACTATCATGGGGAAAACAATAGGCAAGTGCAACACCATATGCTATCCATAAAATTTCTTGCATTCAATCCACATTATATTCAAATTCCCCAACCAAGATTATTCATATAACATGCACCCTCATAATACACTAACATGCTCTTAGTTCATTTAGCAATTCCGTATTTAATTGCATGCAAACCATAAATGAATCAAGAAGAGCCGTAGCCCATTTATACATTCCATATACACGTAAAATGTACTCACATAAGAGCACCCAATGAACACGCGTGTATCTAATGTATAAAAGACTCTACCGGGCACAGTTACTGGCACTTCAATCCTGGAAGCACCTCCCAAGCGCAGCTCGATCTCAACTCTGGATCTATGCCCTTATTCAACCAGCTCTGGTACCTCGATCCTGGAAGTACCTCAAATCAACAGCCCGAGCTCAACTCCAAAGCTGCTGCTACACCTGTAACACCTGCCCCAACAGAGACAGCCCCCACACGGGGTGAGCATACCAATACCACCAATCCAATAATCATAATATTGCAATTCATAATTTACAGAATGTAAATTCCATAATTTAAATGATACTCCCTGGATGGTAACACCCTCATCCGGTATCCCATGTATTGTCCCTGTTCTCAAAACAATCAAACTCGTCAAATTCCCAAAGCCAGTTAATCGCCACGTAGATTAACTAATACCGTTCTATTATGCCAGTTCCTTAATCAATATGGTAAAATCATTATATAAAAGAACGTAGATCTCACATATATTTAACCAATGATTCCATGTTCCTATTTCATTGCTCGCTCTACAATAGCGGCATTCTAAACCCCGCGCACGCTCAACAATAGCGGCGTCATAACCGATGGTCGCTCAATGGCGACAGCATCCCAAATCATTGCTCGCTCAATAGCGGCACCATATGGTTCCCAATGTATAATCCATTTGACGCAAATATCATTTACCTTGCATATCGTTATCAATTTATAGCAAGTATCATGCACCATGCATTTCTATACCTATTCGATGCAAATACCACGTGCCACATATTTCAATGTCCTTATAATGCAATTATCACACGCCATGTGTTCCAATGCCCATTTAATGCAATTATCACATACCATGCATTTTACAGTTACAACATTATAATAGGCTATGCTCGTACGTCATACGTACCTTAGAATTCCGTAGTCCATGTCAAGCCTGGCTTGAGTTCCATGCCCCGAGAAACATGTGCTAAAACACATAAATATTGCACAATTAAACATAGGCATGCAATTACGTGCCCTAGTACGATCACAACACCAAATCGTATCGTCAATCCATGACGATAACCAAATTATAAAAGTTCCCGGCTAGGCATGCATAATACCCCAAAAATATTGTCAATCCATGACAATTAACCTTTTAAAATAACCTGGGGCGAAGCATGCAAGACACCCAAAAAGAGACAAGAAACAACAAAAAGGGGCATCAACATACTGGCCATCTCGATCGATCGAAATTTCATCTCGATCGATCGAGAACCACCCTCCGATCGATCGGTCAAAATACCGATCGATCGGTCCACTGTTCCAAAGCCACAAAAACATTCTACCATGCTCGATCGATCGAAAATATTTTCGGATCGATCGAGCAGCCATGTAAACGCGAGAAACCTCCAAGAATGAGCTCCTTTCAACACCAAATCATCTATAACTCAAACCCACTTCAAGTTACAACATAAAACCAACCAAAAACCATCTAAACACTACAAAACCTGACCCCCAACACATACAACAATGTTAGAACAAGATCTACCCATTGAACCCCAAAATACAACACAAAAACCAACCAATATACAACAAAACTTTGCTAGGTTGGTAGCTTACCCTTTGAGCTTCAAGATTCTAGCAAGAAATCATGAAAATGGCTCTTTTCCAAAGCTTTCTCCTTCCTTTCATGTTGAGGAACGAAAATGGTGGGTTTGGATGAGGTGAAGGTAAGGTCAAGACATAAAGGTGATAGAATGGGGTGGATGGGATGTAAAGGAGGGGATGGTTCTTTTAACATTTTTATAACATGTATTAAATAATTGTATGGTATGAAAATTATGTCCAACATGACATTTCAAAACCCCTCTTCCAATTATGCATTGAGACTCACATTAGTCATGTTTTAATTAAATAATTAAAACCCACTCCGATCAAATCATACCAATAACCAAAATTCCCAACATGCAACGAATGCATCCCGGATCCCGACTCTCACCAAAAACCTAAATCATAGGTTTTTCACCAAATTGATAATACAATCTCGACTTTTGGATCCAACGATCCTAAATGCCCGATTTAACAAACTCGGGAGACCAAAACTACAATAAATTCCTAATTGCCACAATTAAAAATCCATCAAGGATTAATACCACACCGGGATTAACACCATTAATCCCCGGACATCACAATTATCCCCCACTAATAAAATTTCGTCCTCGAAATTGCACCGGTGTACCCCCACGTAACACCAGGACTACACAAACAAAACAAAGCCCCGATTCTGGACCACATTAGAATCGAATTAACAACTGCGAGAATACCAGTCTTGCACCAAGCCTTAAAATAGAGCAAACGCCAAAATTCATACAAACCCAAAATAACAACATACCTCGATGTGAATTGTCCCAGAAGTCAGTCCACCACGACTACAAATCGACCAAATCTCCCTTGGTTCTGACATAGATATCACTCCGTGATATTCATCACTTGCCCACGATGCTTGACACGCATCGTCATGATGGGGACCACCAGTATACAACAGTATACTCACAGAAAATTCGGTTTTCGTTTCCCAGTCCATCTCCTCCAAAGGAGTAGTTGCACCACTTGCAACCCGGATCGGGTTACCCACGGTCACCGATCCACGCAAAGCACATCTCCGAGGATGTTTACACACCGTTTACACCGGTGTGTTCCAAGAAATCATATCTTGGTCCTGACACACCATCAAGGCCCCACAAGGTCTCAAGTTCCACAGGGGACATGCAAGACAAACAATTGCATTCCTACACACGTGTCAACCACGACACCAAACAAATCCGAGTCCTGGCCACCCCTCGTCTATCCTGGGATTTAACAATCCTAAAACAGGGAGGCTATCGAATTAACCAGCAAGAACTACCATGGTTCCAAAACACGACAATCCCTCCTCAGGGGAAGTCAAACAGCCCTCACGATCATTCATCAGAATGCATCGTGCCATCGAGATTACCGATCTCTACCGATCTCAGGGTGATACAATCTCTCACCGGAGATTCGCCAAACCAAGCAAATTAAACCAACGTTCAACAAGGAACAAAATAGAGTTGGCATTCGTATAGACACACGGCATACAAGTCCAAACACCAACACAACATGCATACTCAATGCAATAGACTCGGGTATCTCCAATCATACCCAAATCCCAAAACCAACTGTCAAACCTCGATTATTCTCACCCCATGGAGAATGATGGTTGACAAACCAAAATCAAAGGGTGTGATTTCAATATCAACACCACGCGAACCAAAACAACAAACTTCCCCAAAAGATTCAACCGATAGGTATCATAATACCGCCTTCCTCTCAAGGAAAAAGACATGAATCCATGATCCTCCAATCCTCGAACCACCGTTCGGAAGACCTGGGTATATTTACACCAAAACATATCCCAGAACCCAAAAATACACAACTGGTTAGAGTAGTGCATCAATACCACCATTACCCGATCCAAAATACGTATACGCCATGTATACACATCCCAACGATGCTCTGTACTAATGCCATAGTACTCCACAATCGAGCATATCCCCGGAGACGTCTCCTCAAACGTCTCACCGAGGTAAGAAATCCATTACTCGGTCCAACACCAGTAATGCTTACCATGGCTGATTTACAATCAATCCACGACCGATGCAAGCTGTCTCCAAGACAGTACAATCCAAATCTCTCCAAGAGACAAAATCAATATAGTAGTGTCACCCCACTAACTATATCTCACAAACCATTGTGACTCCCATTGCATGCCATATGCAAGGATGCTCAACTAGAGCTAACAACGACTTGTTGACACTCACGTTGGTAATACCAACAAAGTTGAGATGTCCCAGTACAAGTCCCTCAAAACAATGGCGTATAAACGTCCCCGTGAGGTATTCCCTACCCAATCACCATGCCACATAGAGACTACAAGAGTCTATCATAACCCTCATCGTATCGCCATACGATTCATCCATCTCGAATCCAACGAGCAGCATAAAGGCTAACACAAGCCCACCAAAGTACTGCAACCATACCTGGCTAGCGATTCGCTGGCCCCATAGGCTTATACCAACTACCAACGTGACACATGTCTTAACCCGATATACCATACCGTACAAACCATTAGAGTTGTGGGTCATCGCCCAACATATCTCTAAAACACCAAGCATAACGGACAACCCGGTGTCCTTGCTCCATTACCATGCAATCCTAATCCATTAGGACTTATTCCACACCCTCAGGGTGGGTGTAACCATGCCTACCCTACATCACAACAACAAGCGAGTAGTTTCCTCAATGACTACTCTTATCACCAATCACTTGGCCCTAGCCAATCCAACGAGCATACCCAAGGGTATCATTGCTCGACAAATATTTACCTCCACAACATGAGCGGTATACACACCGGTACAATGCATCCAATGCTCCCTCGAGCAAACCTGCTCGGCAAAAAGGTCTCGTCAACTAGTGACCCAGACTCTACCATGTGCTCACCATCGGCACTCAAACCATACAACCAAATACATAAACACGAATGTATTATTCACCAAAACGACGCCACGCGTCCACATAGACATCCCAAATAACATCGTCAAACAACATGACGGTACCCATCGATACACGACACTCATAATCTCATCGTCAAACACATGACGGTATAAAACAACACATAATATTCACAATAATGATAACAAAAGTAATATGCCATACATCATCGCTATCAAGATAGCGGAATACCTGTATCCATCGTTCACCAGGGGTACACAAGCAGCACCCATCGCCCGTAGGCGGCATAATCCAGTGCTACGCACATAGCGGTATAACCCATCGCTATAGAATCAGCGGCATGATCCCTCGCCATGGAGTCAGCGGCATAAAACATCGCCCAAAGAATATCCGGCGGTATGAAGCATCGCCATAGATGTAGCGGAATGTACCATCGCTATATGATACCTGGCGGCATAAACCATCGCCATAGAATACCCGGCGTTATGAACCATCGCCAATAGAATAGCAGAATAAGCCATCGCTATGATACCCGGCGGCATGAACCATCGCCAATAGAATACCCGACGGAACCATCGCCAATATAATACCCGGAATAATCGTGGACTCAAGAGGTACTCACACTCATGTAGTACTTTGTTCCCGATCGCATCGCTACGTCATGACAGCGGCATCATCGCTTCGACGTGACAGCGACATGTATCATCGCTTCGACACGACAGCGGCATCATCGCTTCGACATGACGATGGTATCTTCACTTCGACGTGACAGTGGCATTTACCATCGCTTCGACACGACAGCGGCATTTACTATCCCCTTGGCATGACAGCGGAAATACCCCTCTCTTCGACATATTAGCGGCATAATATCCCTCGCGATAGTAATATGACAGCGGCATTATCCTTCGCTTCGACATATTTGCGGAAAATATTCTTCATCGCTATAATATGACAGCGGCAAGTATTCACATCGCTACGCCATGCATGCAACCGTAATGCATAACCCATATTCCAGTAATTGTTTCGGCACGACAGCGGCATCATCGCTTTGACGTGACAGCGGCATTTACCATCGCTTCGACACGACAGTGGCATCATCGCTTCGACGTGCATGCAACCGTAATGCATAACCCGTATTCCAATAATCATCGCCATGAGTGTATTTTAATGCACCTCGCTCCAATATTTAGCGGCAAAGCATTAAAATCATCACTCCGATGTATATCTATGCAACCGTAATGCATAGTCCATGTCTCATATGACCCTGCAACCACCATGGTTAGCAATAACATATTCCAATTATGAACACATATCATAAAGGCACATAAGCAATATAGTTGTGTCATGCAACACTAACTACCATCATGCGTAAGTATGTGCTTCTCATTCCCATATCATTTCCTAGGCCCTCAACAGCCCCAAAGAGCTAACCACTGCTCTGATACCACTAATGTAAGGACCCCGTGCCCTTAACCCGTTATTAGTGTATTAAGCCATACCATTAGTACATATAATCATACTATCATGGGGAAAACCATATGCAAGTGCAACACCATATGCTATCCAGAAAATTTCTTGCATTCAATCCACATAATATTCAAATTCCCCAACCAAGATTATTCATATAACATGCACCCTCATAATACACTAACATGCTCTTAGTTCATTTAGCAATTCCGTATTTAATTGCATGCAAACCATAAATGAATCAAGAAGAGCCGTAGCCCATTTATACATTCCATATACACGTAAAATGTACTCACATAAGAGCACCCAATGAACACGCATGTATCTAATGTATAAAGACTCTACCGGGCACCGTTACTGGCACTTCAATCCTGGAAGCACCTCCCAAGCGCAGCTCGATCTCAACTCTGGATCTATGCACTTATTCAACCAGCTCTGGTACCTTGATCCTGGAAGTACCTCAAATCAACAGCCCGAGCTCAACTCCAAAGCTGTTGTTACACCTGTAACACCTGCCCCAACAGAGACAGCCCCCACACGGGGTGAGCATACCAATACCACCAATCCAATAATCATAATATTGCAATTCATAATTTACAGAATGTAAATGCCATAATTTAAATGATACTCCCTGGATGGTAACACCCTCATCCGGTATCCCATGTATTGTCCATGTTCTCAAAACAATCAAACTCGTCAAATTCCCAAAGCCAGTTAATCGCCACGTAGATTAACTAATACCGTTCTATTATGACAGTTCCTTAATCAATATGGTAAAATCATTATATAAAAGACCGTAGATCTCACATATATTTAACCAATGATTCCATGTTCCTATTTCATTGCTCGCTCTACAATAGCGGCATTCTAAACCCCGCGCACGCTCAATAATAGCGGCGTCATAACCGATGGTCGCTCAATGGCGACAGCATCCCAAATCATTGCTCGCTCAATAGCGGCACCATATGGTTCCCAATGTATAATCCATTTGACGCAACTACCATTTACCTTGCATATCGTTATCAATTTATAGCAAGTATCATGCACCATGCATTTCAATACCTATTCGATGCAATTACCACGTGCCACATATTTCAATGTCCTTATAATGCAATTATCACACGCCATGTGTTCCAATGCCCATTTAATGCAATTATCACATACCATGCATTTTACAGTTACAACATTATAATAGGCTATGCTCGTACGTCATACGTACCTTAGAATTCCGTAGTCCATGTCAAGCCTGGCTTGAGTTCCATGCCCCGAGAAACATGTGCTAAAACACATAAATATTTCACAATTAAACATAGGCATGCAATTATGTGCCCTAGTACGATCACAACACCAAATCGTATCGTCAATCCATGACGATAACCAAATTATAAAAGTTCCCGGCTAGGCATGCATAATACCCCAAAAATATTGTCAATCCATGACAATTAACCTTTTAAAATAACCTGGGGCGAAGCATGCAAGACACCCAAAAAGAGCCAAGAAACAACAAAAAGGGGCATCAACATACTGGCCATCTCGATCGATCGAAATTTCATCTCGATCGATCGAGAACCACCCTCCGATCGATCGGTCAAAATACCGATCGATCGGTCCACTGTTCCTAAGCCACAAAAACATTCTGCCATGCTCGATTGATCGAAAATATTTTCGGATCGATCGAGCAGCCCTGTAAACGCGAGAAACCTCCAAGAATGAGCTCCTTTCAACACAAATCATCTATAACTCAAACCCACTTCAAGTTACAACATAAAACCAACCAAAAACCATCTAAACACTACAAAACCTAACCCCCAACACATACAACAATGTTAGAACAAGATCTACCCCTTGAACCCCAAAATACAACACCAAAACCAACCAATATACAACAAAACTTTGCTAGGTTGGTAGCTTACCCTTTGAGCTTCAAGATTCTTGCAAGAAATCATGAAAATGGCTCTTTTCCAAAGCTTTCTCCTTCCTTTCATGTTGAGGAACGAAAATGGTGGGTTTGGATGAGGTGAAGGCAAGGTCAAGACATAAAGGTGATAGAATGGGGTGGATGGGATGTAAAGGAGGGGATGGTTCTTTTAACATTTTTATAGCATGTATTAAATAACTGTATGGTATGAAAATTATGTCCAACATAACATTTCAAAACCCCTCTTCCAATTATGCATTCAGACTCACATTAGTCATGTTTTAATTAAATAATTAAAACCCAGTCCGATCAAATCATACCAATAACCAAAATTCCCAACATGCAACGAATGCATCCCGGATCCCGACTCTCACCAAAAACCTAAATCATAGGTTTTTCACCAAATTGATAATACAATCTCGACCTTTGGATCCAACGATCCTAAATGCCCGATTTAACAAACTCGGGAGACCAAAACTATAATAAATTCCTAATTGCCACAATTAAAAATCCATCAAGGATTAATACCACACCGGGATTAACACCATTAATCCCCGGACATCACATAAATGAACTAATGACGAGTTTAAGTGTTGGGGTCTTACATTAGTGGTATCAGAGCAGTGGTTAGCTTTTTTGGGGCTGTTGAGGGCCTGAAACATGCTGATAGGAATAGGTAGCACATATTTATGCATGATAGTAGTTAGTGTTGCGTGACACGACTGTTTGCTTATGTGTGTTTATGATATGTGATCATAGTTGAACAATTATGTGTCATGACATCTATGAAATCATAATATAACCTGTTGATTATGATTGTGAGTTGTGGCACAGGAACAACCAAATGGAGCATTTTGAAATGCATTGGAATACAGGAAGTACTTTGTACTCATAGTTATGCATTTACTCGTTATAATCATATTGTGGTGAATATGGATTATTATATGCTCATGATTTGTGATTGTTCCTGTAGGGACACTATGACACGAAAGGCTAAGGCCAGGGTTGAAAGACAGGAAACGGTAACCTGCGTTTTATATACATCATGGATTATGCATTGTGGTTGCATGTGTACAATGGAGTGATGATTTTAATGCCTTTCCGCCAAATGTTGAAGCGAGGGGTGGGAGTGTCGCATGTCGCATTTGAGCGAAGTGCATTAAAATACACTCATGATGATGTATATTGGATATAGTATATGCATTGTATTGCAGGTATGGATGGAGTGCTTGGTGAATATCCCATGAGTCATTGTTATGGATGAGTGATGATTTTAAATGCTTGCCGCTATTTGTTTGTTTTTTGCCGCTAAAAATGTGAAGCGAGGGGTGGGAGCGCCGCATGTCACATTGAAGCGTGGTTATCATATGAGGCGAGGAAAGAATATTTGCCGCTAAAATGTGAAGCGAGGGGTGGGAGCGCCGCATGTCCATTGAAGCGATGTTATTCTATGCCGCCTATATGTGAAGCGAGGGGTGGGAGTGCCGCATGTCGCATTTGAGCGAGGTGCATTAAAATACACTACCGTAACAATGACTAGGGATCGGCTATTCTATTGGCGATGGTTCTTGCAGCCGGATATATTGATAGTGATGTCTCATTCCGCTATATTGATTGGCGATGGTTCTTGCCGCTGGATATATTGATCGTGATGTTTCATTCCGCTATATTGATTGGCGATGGTTCATTCCGCCAGATGTATTGATTGGCGATGATTCATGCCGCCAGGTATATCGAGCAATGGTTCATGCCGCTATATTATAGGCGATGGTTATTCCGCCAGGTATGTGTATAGCGATGTCTTTTTCCGCTATGTTATTGGCGATGGCTCATGCCGCCAGACATGTGTTTAGCGATGGTGCGTTCCGCTGATTCCATGGCGATAGTTCTTGCCGCCGATTATATATATAGCGACGCCTCATTCCGCTATTCTGTTGATGATGAGTATATCAATTTATGTTTTGATATGAAATCATATTTTGTGGAATATTTATGTTGAGAACAGGGACAATTTAAAGGATCAAGTGTGGATCAACTGTGTACAGTAAGTGTTATTACATTTTATTGTTTTAAGAATGTATATTCATTGTGATTATGGATATTATGTATGCCAGCGTTGGCGATGAGTATTATGTACCGCCGTAGGGCGACGAAGATTGATGTATTGCTATTGTGGTAGCAATGAATGCTGTTGTACGTCAATTGTGTTAGCAATGAGTATTGATGATACTTTGATTGCAGATGGCAATAGAAGTTGTGCTTTGTACAGTTATGTTATTGCTTATTGGGTGCATGTGATTTAGGCCCAAGAGAATATTGGACCGATCCAGGAGGATGAAGTATCGAGGTAAACCATTTCAGATGGTTGAACATATTGATATATGTTGATTCGAGTTATTTTGTTGATTTATATTGATTTTGAAATCATGTACATGTAGAAAAGTTGATAATGGAATTAAAGTGGAACCTAGATGTGTCATATTCATATTTTGTTGCGGTAATGAGGCAAGAAGGGGTATAACCTCTGTGATTACACTCTCATATATACGGTGTGTATTGATGAGATATTGAAAATAGATGTTAATCATTTTGTGATGATAATATTGTTGTGAAAGCATGCTAGTTTTGTATGTGGTAGGATTAATAATTGATTAATCACCTATTATGTTGAATGGAATACAATCAGATAGACGTGAATTTAATTAGTGTGTCACAGGATGACATGAGTATGTCACGGGATGACGCGTGATTACTACGAATGTCGTGTGTGGACATGTGTTCATTGTGAACATTCATGATTAATGAATTATTATGTTTCGAGGATGAGTTAAAGATTGATATAAATTGAGTCATTGAGGCATGCAATTAATTCTTATGTTAAATTTCAATCACCCTATGAGATAGTGTGATGTAACATGTTTGATTTATATGGATGGTGAATTATCTTTGATTCATTGATATGGTCTATGAGAACCAATATAAAGATAAGGAAGAATTGAGAAAGAGATTGAAATGATATTGAATTATGAAAATATGATTGTTTTGTGTATTGTGAGATTAATGAACAGGTCATGAGATGACTTGAAACGTCACGGGATGACGTGAGATCGCTACGAATGTCCTGTGTGGACTTGTGATCATCTTGAACGTTGCGGGTCGACGTAGTAAGTACGAAATTATGATATATTATTCAATTATGAAATAGTACTTTGTTGAATAAAGGATTAAAAGGAATTACATCATTGAGGCATGTAAGTGATTCTTATGTTGAATTTCAATCACACATATATGTGATAGTTTGTTGTAGTATGATGCGTACAGGATTGCGTGAAACTTTTGACGCAGGGAATGTTTGATGACGGAAACATTAAATATCAATAAGGCGTAAAGGACGAGGTACGTTGTTATGTTATGAGTATTTGAGAAATACTAATGAGCTTCTGTCTAATACTTCATACCAGATGATAGCTGGGTGATGAAATATGGAAACGTTGATGCTTGAAAGCATGTGAGTACTGTGATGAGCATGATATCATGATGCTATAGTACATATAGGTGACTTCACCTACAAAGGTATGAGACGAATGATTCGATATTAATGTTGACGCCTTGTTTTAGATGGAGTATAATCGTGGCATAGGAATATTGATGTTAGGACATTCATCATGACTTGATATTGATGATCTGTGGCTGTTGGTGCGTATGATGTGAATATATGTGAGAATTACTAATGGGTTTTCTAGTAATTACTTTGCACCAGATAATAGCCAGTAGATGATATATGAGATGTTGATGCGTAAAGGTTCAAGAGTTCCACTATTTCATACGGACAATGGTGGTGATGTTAGTATAAGTTGCATACATTTGCAACAACACAGGTATGAAGTTATTTATACGATAAATGTTGGTGTATTGTCATACATTCTTATATACACATGATATGCATGGATTGTATGATTTAGCAATTTTATGATGTGTACTATGATAAAAGTAAACTGTGACGGATTTAGATCTTGTGCAAGGAAACTGTACCGATGCGACTACATAGGTACTGAAGTATGACAAGAAGTGCTTGATTGCTAAACACTGGCAAGTATGATGTTAGCCTCGTATCGATTTACATGAATAGAGGAATTCATATGTTAGCTTATTAAATGCTATGTTGGGATAGAGTAAAGTGAGGTGATTTGCAGTCTTACAATTGTTGATGTAATGGGGCTCATGTGTGAGTCGTGATGATTCGGATGACTGTTGTCCTACAGATGATCAAGTCATTATCTTGAGCTGGATACTGGTACGTAAATTTTGTTGTTGGCTTTTATGGTAAGAATGCAATT
This sequence comes from Haberlea rhodopensis, assembly GCA_907163345.1. Lineage (NCBI taxonomy): Eukaryota > Viridiplantae > Streptophyta > Magnoliopsida > Lamiales > Gesneriaceae > Haberlea > Haberlea rhodopensis. The sequence continues at coordinate 55,941 of CAJQUN010001283.1, forward strand.
AAATTTCGAGGACGAAATTTTAGTAGTTGGGGAGAATTGTGATGTCCGGGATAATTAATAATTGTTTATTAGATTTAATTATGATACTTATATGAAATGTCGGGATTCAATTCTCGAGTATGGGATTTTGGAAAGATAGTTGGGATAAATAATTCCGGGTTGAATTTATAATGTAAACTAGAATCAATGGGATTCTTAATAATAATGTTATTATCATTTGAGATTGAGATTTAATTGGAATTTTAATCAAGGGATGAGATGATATTTAATCTAGGGTTAGAAGACACACACATACACCACTTTTCACACAATAAAAATCGGTTACCCTCTCCTTCCCCAAACCCCAAACCCGTCGCCCCTTCTCCCTGAACGTAGGGTTCAATTTTTGCCAATGGAATTCGATTTTTATTGCCATGAAATTGTTGGGTATGAAGTTTCTTAACATCCTACACCTTTTACCTCTTTTGTATTTCGAATTTTGGTTGATTTTTGTGGTTTTTTGTGTTCGAAAATTGAGATGTAAATGTTTGAAATTTGTGGTTGTGTTGGGGTCGAATCCTTGCTTGTTGTGGGTCGATTTCCTTGCTGTTTTGGGGGCTTGGTTTTGGATGTTAATGGCTTGAAAAATCTGCTAGGGTTGAGTTTGAAATTCTTGATGTTTTTGTTGGAATTTAGATTGATTTAGAATCATAAACTTGCTGCTGTGTATTTGAGTTTGTGGTATGTCTATGACATGATTTCTATGTTAAAAATGGCCCAATATCTTGCTGAAAATTGGCTGACTTGTTGGGGGTTTAATGGCCAAAAAAATTGAGGATGGTTTTGAGCTTAAAATCATGCTTTTAAGGTGTTTGATAATATGCTTAAATGTAGTTCAATTGTTGGTCAAAAGTCTTGCTAGTTGTTTGGTGATAACTACTTGTATGCCTTGTAGCATTGTAGTGTTTGGTGGGCATTGGGATATGCTTAAAGATGTTTATATCTTAAAATAAGTATTATCTTGTGATTAGAGTAAATGGATACATGCTAATGAGTGCTTCAATGATGTTAAAGACTTAGCAAAGAACCTTGCTAATTGTATAGTAAAATATGCCCATGTGTGATTTTAAACTTTGTAGAATTCTAGAGTTGGGTTTAACCTTGACATGGAGGAACTTAGCGGCCGAATGTTGCGGCGTGTGCGTGTGTACACCTCGGTGAGGGCGGGTGAGTGTTGTTTGGGTGATATATGGTGCACTAGTGAGTGCATGAGTGTGATATACCCATGTATGCATGTTTTCCTAGTATCTATTATAACATGGAATAGAGTTATGGTGATATTTATGCTCAAATGGATAGCATAGCATGTATTATTGATTTATGTCACTTTATTGAGTTTCAAATCTTAATAGTGAGTTCTAAATCAAGAATTTTGGAATCCAATGCATCTTTAATTTGTTAAAGTTGAATTTAATCAAATAAATGACTTTATGTTGGGATTAAGGGAATTGGATTTAAAGGGTAGAATCTCTTATCTACATGGATCATTTCTTTCCTATCTTGGTTTGAATCACTTCGATGTTGTTTGGGATGTTGGAACATGTTAATTGGCTAAATTTAGTTTTGTTTTTTGGGTGGTTGGATTATGTGATATTATGGGCATAACTTTATGAATAAATTAATATGAGATTTTGTGCATCAAATATTGGTTATGAGATAACCCTTATATCCTTAAGTTCATGTAGAGCCTTCTTGAGCTCTCGGACAACAAGGAGGGTGACTTGACGGTAAAAACATATTATAAGGTACGTGGTGACGTACGAGCAGGTATACCCAGTATTTATATATTCATGTATACATGTATTTTGAATGTGATGTTTGAGGCTAAGTGATTGAGTCTGGTAGTTGAGTTTAATATACGTGGAATGGTGGATACGTAGATGTACGTGATCCGGGTATACGAGTTGAACATTGATGCATTTGGCATAATCGATATGAGAAATGGTTGAGAATGAGATTAATGTACATGCAGAGTTGCCTTCGATATGAGACTCGTTATGATTGAGCATAAATGATGAATTGTGATTATATTGAATTTATTGCATTGATGAGTTTCATGTTGTGATTAACGATACTGAACTTGATGTTTATGAAAGCATGTGAGACTGAAACAGGAACAGCTAGTGGAAGCTGTACGGATTCCGAACTGTACAGGGAGTATATTTTTATGGATTTTAAATACTCTTAAATTGTTATATTATGAATTAATTATAAGTGTTATGCATTGTCATGAATAGGAGTATCGTGACAAGGTATGCTCACCCGTGTGGGGGCTGTTTCTGTTGCAACAGGTACAACAGGTACTAAACTACTTTGAGATATTGGTTCGAGCTTTGTTGGATCATGCCACTTCCAGAAGCAGAAGCGTATATGAGAGTGGGTAAATAGGATACGCTATTTATTCAGTTAGATGATATTCATTTATTTGTTGCTCGTATGTGAGCAATTGGAAGCATGTATATGGACTGTATAAGGGTGTTGAAGCCCACTTCTGATGTCTTCCTAGTATGGTGTTTTCCCTGGCTGGGAACTTATTTAGAGTCTCGTTTTCTTTTAAGTATTGTGTTTTTCCCTGGCTGGGAATTATATTGGTGATGTGTATTATTTTGGGATAGCTCAATTTATGGGAAGACTCTGCCCAATTTTTTATAAAAACCCACAATATAAAAAGTGGTGTAATGGGGATGGTAATGGGCGAAATCTTTGAGTCTATTTGTTGGTATAGATGATCATATAATGTTGAACATTATTTATGTCATGGGATTATGGGAAACATGAAAGCATTCTTTTAAAGAATGAAAAGAAAATGAAAAATTTATACGCATACGACGTAATAAATGAACTAATGACGAGTTTAAGTGTTGGGGTCTTACAGAGGTCTTCTTCGATTCAAAAAGATTACAAATGTTACTAACAATTTAGATACTTCGATTCAAACACATTTCATATACAGAACATTTTAGCAAATAATTTTTAGGGATGAGGTGACGAGATGATGAAGAAAATAATGATCTGAGAATCTCCGGAAAATTTTAGCAGAAAATTTAAGGTGTGGGGCGACAGGATGAGGAAGAAAATAGAGATCTGAAATTAGGTTATGGTGTTTTTAACTGAAGGGTATTTTGGTAACTAAAAAACACATTTTCAAACCAATAGTTAAAAAATTGGACTTGTGAATATAATTTTCTCCTAAATGTATTTTTGGTAATAAGTTTTTTTCCAGATTTATTTCTAATAAGTTTCTATAAATAGCACATATTTGCAATTCCCCCTATAATTTTTATAGCTTCACATATTTTTTTCTCCTTCCTGCGTTGATTTGGGGCATTTTATGAAGTTTTCTTTTTTGAGGTAACTATGTACTTCACGAAATTGTATTATGCATCTCTCTTATTTGCAATTTCATGGAATAATTTTGGGTTTTGTTGTTGTTGGAATTTGGTTTTTTATTTGTTTTTCAACATTTATATCGAGCTTTGTTTATTAAGTTTTGATACTCTTAGGTACCGTTTGAAGTGATGGATATGATAAGTAATGTAATGATTAAAAAGTGTGAAATGATTGTAAAAATAGTATGTGCTAAGTTATATGCTGTTTGATTGGAGAATAAAATGGTGATAAGGATTATTATATGGTATAATGTCTAAAATATCCTTATCATTAAAATAATAAAATATAATAAAAATAATAGTTTATATCTAATAATCATAATATAATATATAATAATAATAATTGTGTGTATGTATATATAATAATAATAGTATATAATATATAATAATAATACTTATTATTAGAGTATAATATAATATATTATTATTATTATATTAGATAATAAGAAGAGATATATTAGAAGATTAGAAAAAAAAAAAAAAATAAGAAAAGATAAAGAATAATAAAAAGATATAGATTTGAATATAGAGAGATGAGATATAGAAGAATAATAGATAGAGAAGATATAATAATAATAATCATTATTATTATAGGATAATAGAAGAAAAATTATTATATATTCTAAATAAGAATATATAGATCTTATATAATATTAATAAAATAAAATAAAAATAATAATACTAATATAAATAATAATAAAAATATATATATTTGAATATATCTATATGCATATATAATAATAATAGTAATATATATAATTTATATACATTATTATAATATATATATATATATGCGTGCGTGCGTATATAGACATATATATAATAGTAATAATAATAATAATATATATAATAATAGTATATATATAATATAATATATAAATTTTTATATTTATAGCATATTATAATAATTATATAATAATTATTATTTATTACGTAATAATATATATATATGGCATATATAATAATAATAATATATGAATTTACTATATATTATAAATATAAATATACATAGTATATATATGTAATTGTATAATTTATATACATATTATAATATAATATATAATCATAATATATAATAATAAATATAATATATATATATATATATATAATATATGCGTGCGTGTGTCTATATATATAAAAATAATAATAATAAGAATAATATATATAATATATAAAATTATTATATGAATAACATATTATAATAATTATATAATAATAATAATAATAATTATTATTATTACATAATAATATATATAATAATCATAATAGTATATATATGTGCACACATATAAATGAATAATATTAAATTATTATTTTTTAATAATAATAAATAATATATATTATAATAGTAATAAAATAATAATAATAAGAATGAATTAAATAAAATAATTCAATATAAAAATAAAGTGTATGAAATAAGTTTTAATTTTTGGCGGGAATTTTAAATTTTGCTATAGTAAAAAAAGGTGTAAGGATATTTATGTCATTTTATTGTAATTGAGATTAGAATGAGATAAATATAGTAGGATAATTTTTTTTAAAAAAAATGAAACAAACATGGGATAGGATTAATAATCCGAAGATTACTATCCTATCCCGCACCCCAAACGGTGCCTTAAGGTACCGTTTGAAGTGATGGATATGATAAGTAATGTAGGGATAAAAAGTTGTGAAATGATTGTAAAAATAGTATGTGATAAGTTATATGCTGTTTGATTGGAACATAAGATGATTGATAAGGATTATTATATGGTATAATGCCTAAAATACCATTATCATTATAATAAGTAAAATATAATAAAAATAATAGTTTATATCTAATAATCATAATATAATATATAATAATAATAATTATGTGTATGTATATATAATCATAATAGTATATATCATATAGAATCATTATTATTATTATTATTACTATTATAATACTAATAATTGTTATTATAATTATTATATTATAAATAATAATAAGAATTATTAGAGTATTAGAATTTTAATAAAAAAATAAAAAAAAAAATAATAATACTAATAGAAATAATAAAATTGTGTGTATGGAGATAAGAATAAGAGTATAGATAATAGAATAATAATTATTATTCTAGATAATATAATAATAACAAGATTATTATATTATAATAGAATAATAAGATATCTATTATAATATTAATACAATAAAAAAAAAATAATAATACTAATATAAATAATAATAAAAATATATATATTTGAATATATATATATTTATATATATATTATATATATGCGTGCGTGTGTATATATATATAATAATAATAATATATATAATATATAAAATTATTATATTAATAACATATTATCATATTATATAATAATTATTATTTATTATTATTACATAATAATATATATAATAATCATAATATATATATATGCACACATATATATATGAATAATATTAAATTATTATTTTTTAATAATAATAATAATATAATATATTATAATAATCATTATATAATAATAATAAGAATGAAATAAATAAATAATACAATATAAAAATAAAGTTGTATGAAATAAGTTTTAATTTTTGGCGAAAATTTCAAATTTTGAGATAGTAGAAAAAGGTGGTAAGGATATTTATGTCATTTTGTTGTAAATTGGGATTAGAATGAGATAAATATAGTAGGATAATTTTTTTACAAAAATGAAACAAACATGGAACATGATTAATAATCCGAAGATTACTAATCCTATCCCGCACCCCAAACGGTGCCTTACTAGATTCCTTTGTATATTTTGATTTTATTCAATGTTGTGGATAATGGTAACCATATTCCGTATTGATGAGTTAGGCATTGTAGTTGACATGTTTGAATAAATAACTAAACGAAGATTTTGCTATGGTTTTTATTGCATATAACATATCTGAACAAATGTCCAACTAAAGCACTTGCAGCGTATGAATATAATGTACAGCCAATTCTTGATTGTGCTTTTTCAGTTGGAGTCCAGCAGGAGCAATACGATCTGGATGCATCCAATCACGTACAAACATCATGGCGAAATAAAGTATGTTGATGGTGAGTTTACACAAGCATGATACTACCCTCACGCTACTTATTGCCAAAAGAATCAGCTATTTTGATCACTTGAGATAAGTTTACAGAATTGTCGTCTTATCTAAAAGCCCGAACTTGTAGAGAGATTGAACAATTTATTATTTATTCTATAGTATTCCCCCTCACTTGTGAGCCGATTATTCCTCTCTCTTTTTTGGGAGGCCCATCAAGTGCATATTTAATATAGGTGGAATAGTTGTTTGTGAATTTTGAACTCAGGACCTTGCCGTTAGCAAGAGGCTCTGATACCATAAAGAATTATCGTCACATCTAAAAGCCTGAGCTTGTAGAGAGATTGAACAATTTATTATTTATTCTCTAACATATCCGTGAAATATATTTGTTAGCACTATCAATACATGATTGCCTATTATGATATCTTAAATTTATGTTTTCTTATATTGCAAATTTATGATATGTATTCAGTTTAGCCCACCCTTAAACAAAATCCTGATTTTGCCCTTGGGTTTACTAATGCACAACTGCTTTCCTACACACGGTGTTTATCTAATTTTCTTTTTCTTCCCATAATATTTTGCCAATTTGGCACTGAACACCTAGCAAATACTCTTCTACTGTCATTTTTTGTTATCTTAATATTTCTTCTAGTTTCCACTGCCTGAGATTGGATAGCATCCTTAAACTCTTTTTGTTGCTAAAAATCAACCCAATTTCCGATTTCGGATGAAAAATGCTACTGGGATTGAACTATACAGTAGACTCCAAACCCTCTTTTTATAGAACATACATTACTATCAAAGTTATCTTCACTCTCAAGTACACCATGTCCAAATGATTCATTAGTATCATTAAATCCATCATCATCGTCATTAATGGCCACACCTAGATCAATCTATTGTTGTAGAATTAATGGGAGATTAGATGGCACAATTTGAGTTCATAAAGTATCATTTTCAGCATCTAAGTACAAGACTGAGACCTTCAGTTGAAAATATTTGATTGATTAAAGTGATTACAGAGACTAACAATTTATGTTTCATACGTAATCGACCTAAATATTTCCTAGCATTTCTATAACGGCGTTTTGTTCCCTTTTTTCTATAATATCCTACCCCCTCACCCAACTGGTCAAGACAATAAATTGAAAATAGATTCACATTAAAAAAATCAAAGTGACTACCACCAATGTATTCAGCTTCAGGTTTGGCACAATATTTCCTGGAGTATATGGAATCTGCGAAAGAACATAATCTTTAAAAATAGGGAATGTAACTTAGATGTCCTTGTGAAAAACATTAAACTTCGTATTTGGCTTTGGATTCATATTCATAAACAAAGTGAGTTCTCATTTTCAATTAGTGATTGGTTTATTAATCCAAGAATGTGCTAGGACTGTCAAGCTGAGGTCTAGACATTGTTTTTGGTTTTGAGATGTTTAGCTAGCTTTGAGTGGTTTTGGTTGTATTTTTCTATAGTATTAGTGGTTTGTATTTTGGGTCATAGCTATTGTTTTGAAGTCTTGTATCCGTGAGTGTTGTCTTTGATTGAGTAGTTGAATACTACTGATATTCCTTGTATTTTGTGTTTGTTTTTTAAATAAAACTTTTATTTTGCCCGATAAAAAAAATGTATATACATGTATATATATATGTTGGTTTTTTATATATCGGGTGTACCAAAACATTTCCCACAAAAGTACATCCATGACGTATAGCTAGAGTAATTGTAATGGGGTCTGATGTGTCTGGGAACAAACAAGACAAATACATTTTAAAAAAAAGAGCATCAACAGTGTGATGAATATAAAAAGCACATTAACATTCAAGTAAAAAAGATCACCGTCCGAATAAAATAACATAGCATACCGTACGTAGGGATGGGTCACCATTCTTCGATTCTGGACGCAAGATCATCTTGGTATAACAGAAGGGAAAATGTGAATGCAAAATCCAATTAGTTAATTATTATATTTTGGTTATATTTGATAAAACAAGTGCATGAGCAGCATAAGCACATAAGAAAGCAGAATTTTGTAAACTTGACACATTAAAAAGTAAACTGCCCCATCTACCATAAATATCTCATCTTCATCACTACAGCAAGTTCTAAAATCTGAAAACAGAATCGAAAAATGAGGTACAAAGTCAAGAATGGGTGAAAACAAAACAAACTAGCATAAATTAATGATGAACAAACAGTTAATGGACGGGGGTTTTTCTGTTCGGTTCAAAAACGTTCTTTATCAGTGACTCCTTGATCGATAGCAACTCTGGAAACTCATTTTTTAACTTGGAAGCATCCATTTCATTATTACTTCGAGGAGCAACGATCACCCTGGCTTGCTCTTCGAGTGTGAAGTTGGTCCATTTGAAATCCGGATCTATATATTTCTTGTACATCTCCAAGATTTCATTGTGGCTCACAACACCGGGGTTAGTGAAGTTCCATATGCCTCTGAGGTTTCGTTTTGCCATTCCGATGGAGATTGGGAGAAGTTCATCCAAGATTGTCATGCTGTTGGGAATGTTAACTACCTTATTGTACCGTGAAATCTTGGTGATGAAATTTCGTGGATTGTTCAGGTCTGAAGAGATTGGCATTCTCACTCTAAGTGTGCAGACATTGTCATATTCTTTCAAGAGCTCTTCGACCTTAAGAAACAAATCGATGACCATGTTTAAGTGAAATTGATTTCTACACACAAAAAAGAAATTGTTTCTAAAAAGAAATATTTGCATGAAAAAAGAAGGAATTACCATTGCTTTGGTCTTTGAATAGAAAGAACCAGTAAAGTTCGGAGTGTCTTCCTCTTTGAACCCAATGCCAGAACCTTCAGGATGAGCAGAATCATATTCAAATATACACCCAGTGGCAAAGTTCATCATCAGGAGTCCATGCTCTCTGCATACATCTGCCAAAGTCAGTGTACCGGCAACATTGGTACATATCGTTTCCGTCTTGTGAGTTTCACACCAATCGACATTTGGCCTACCAGTTACACCAGCGGCATTAAAAACATGTGTTGGCTTGACAGCAAGAATGTCAGCCAAAAGATGTGATCGAACTTGGAGACGTCCCTTTCCATATTCATACGGAATCTTCCGTTTCTCACATAATTTGCCAAGTAAACCACCGATCCAACCAGTCTTACCATAGATCAAAAACTTGAATTCTGATTTTTGAGGTGAAGAGATACTTTTAGAATCAGGAACCACAATGTTGGTACCCAAGAGTTCAGACTTCATGGATTGATACTTCTCTGCTCCAATGTGTCTCTCTGCTCCACCGGGCATCATAAGCATTCTAGGATGAGGAAGCAGTGCTCCGGATACATCGCCCCACCAATCGGGATTGCTGATATACCACTCCATGGTCTTTTTTAACCCCTCTTCCCACGCGGTCCTTTCAGACCAGCCCAAATTCTTTAACTTCTGATCATCTAGAAAGTATCTCTGATCATTGAACGGCCTGTTCTCCACAAACTGAATGCTCTTGTCAGGATCCATGCTAAATAAATTGCATACATCCTTGGCAACATCAATGACTCTCCTCTCCTTCTTCGTTCCAATGTTGTAAACATGGCCAACTTCTCCCTTGTGAAGAATAACTTCAAATGCCTCGGCAACATCCTCGCAATATAGATAACTTCGTACGTTAGAACCATCACCGTGAATTGGAAGATGTTTCCCACTCATGGCTAAAAGGATGAACTTGGGAATTAACTTTTCGGGAAACTGATTTGGACCATAAACATTGTTTCCTCGGGTGGTAATGACAGGCAATCCGTAAGATCTACCATAAGCCATAACAAGCATTTCAGCACCGGCTTTTGTGGCGGAGTACGGGTTTGTGGGCAGAAGTTGCGAGGCCTCATGATTCCCTACTACTGCATCCTCTTCGGTCTCCCCATAGACCTCATCCGTGCTTACATGGATAAACCTTTTAATCTGCCCTGTAACCTTACAGGCCTCCAAAAGAACATGGGTGCCATAAATGTTGTTCTTGGTGAACTCGAAGCTGTTACCAAAAGAATTATCAACATGGGTTTGTGCTGCAAAGTGCATGATAGTATCAATGTTCTCAGTGAGAAGAAGGTAGTTAACAAGGTCCGCACTGTCGATGTCCCCCTTAACAAACTTGAAATTCGGAGAAGATTTAGAGGGAAGAAGATTTTTTAGATTGGAGCAGTAATCGAGTTTGTCAAGCACAACAATCTTGTACTCAGGATAGTATCGGATGAGCCTATTTGCGACATGAGAAGCAATAAATCCAGCAGCTCCCGTAATGAGAATATTCTTGGGTGAGAAAGTCGACATTCTGCAACAAAAAAACAAGGTCAAATTTAGCAGCAGATGGAGCAATGGACAGAGCAAACAAATCCACACAGAAGCGAAATTCGATAAATAAAACCGGAATCGTCCAACTTTACCAAGTTATTCATAAAGATCACAACTTTCCCACGAAATAAAAGTGGAAAGCAACTTAGAATTTCTCTTCCATCTATATTTTAATAAATACCAATTGCATTTAAGATTGTAGATGACAAAAGATAATCTCCAAGCCCCTAATCATAGAATTAAACCCAAAGATTCAACAGCCTCACCAAGTGAAAAAAATAAAAAAATTGGTAACTTGATACAAAAAATAGAGTGATCCAATCAGTTATTGGCCAAATCAAGACAATGAAACAGCACCACATGTCCACATGCATTCAATGCGTCGATATATCAATAACTTCAGATCCAATCAGAGAACATAATCAGAAATTACTCAATTTCAAACGAAACCCAAATTCAAACGAAACCAACCGTACATATATGTATAGTATATACACATTCATGCACACAAATACAGATCTACGTGAACCGAAGCAATGACGTTAAAATAACAATAAGTAAACACAAAATTAAACAGATCCAACATCATTAAGACATGCCCAGATCATAAAATCCATTTCCCGTCTGAAATCAAGTGTAAACGAGGAGGGACCTTCGATTTAACTCACTTTTTCATCCAAAATCCAGTTGAGTATGGATCACAGAGGGAGGTTTGAACGATCAAGAAATCAGAAAGGAACAGTGAAATCGTTTAAAAAGAGAGAAAATGGATAGTAATCAGAGAGAAACAAGAGGAAATTATTCAGATTGAGGCGAGAAGCAAGGAGAGTCGTGCAACATTGCTTCTATATATACCCAAGCCACCCACCAACGCCCGAATCATGCAATTTTTATTTCTTCTCCTTTTTCTTTTAATTTAGTAGTAAGAAAATAAAATATTGCAACATTTTGTCGCGCAGCCAAAGGCAACGAAAAGAGAGATTGTTGAGGGGTAACCAAATATTTTTGCTCTTTTTTAAGGAAATAGTAAAAAAAGAGGATAAAATAAAAAGATAAGAAGAGGATAAAGGGGATTGGGACCAAACTTCCGAAATAAAAGGAGATATTTTTCATGTGTTCTTGATTTGAAATATCATACAGATTAATTTTAAGAATTAACACATATAAATAAATAAAAAATAAAGAGCAGTAGCATATAAAGAGGCAGTAAGGTAAAGTGCAGAAAGTAAATGACACGAGATTTGTTTCTGAAAGTTCGAAGCACAAACGCTTCTACGTCTCTCCTTCTTCATTTGCAGGGAGGTTACACTAGAATACTTTGTTTTACATTTTTTAGTATAGAACATACTTAGGCACCCACACAGATTTGCATAAACTCCTAGCAACACAATAATCACAAAGATTACAAAATGACTTTTCACAACACTCTCACAAGATATACAAACTCTGTTTATCCTTGAGTGTTCTTGAGCAGTAGACTAGTGTAAGGACCATGTGCCCTTAACCCACTATTAGTGTATTAATCCATGTATGTACATACAAATATGTAATCAGGGGGAAAATCACATGCAACCATAGCATAAAATACCAACAATAAAATTTCTTACATTATTCCATATAATGTTCAAATCTCCCATATCACTCAACCCTTGAGTATGCATCTTATAATACACTAACATGTTCTCAATTCAATTTGCAATTCCTTAATTAATTGCATGCAACCGTGAATGAAAAGAGAAAGGCCATTGCCTTTTTATACAGCCATATACACATATAGTAGTGCTCACATGCGAGCATCAAATACATGAATGTGTATCTAATGTATAAGGCATAATACTCAATATCGGCAAAGGTACCTCGATCCTGGAAGTACCTCCAATCCATAGCTCGATCTCAACTCTGGAGCTACCGCTGTATTTGTTCCACCTGCCCCAACATAGACAGCCCCCACACGGGGTGAGCATACCAATATCATCGATCCAATAATCACAATATCACAGTTCATAATTTACAGAATGTAAATGCCATGAATTTTAAAAGATACTCCCTGGATGGTATCATCCTCATCCGTCCCCCGTGTTGTTCCTGTTCTCAAAATAACCAAAACCATCAAATTTCCAAATGCCAGTTAATCATTACATTGATTAACTAATCCGTTCCACATATACCGATACCATAATCAATAAAATCAAATCATTAAACAATGATTACCGATATCCCATATATCTCACTAATGATTCCATAGTTCTATTTCATCGCTCGCTCTACAATAGCGGGATTTTAACCTCACGCACGCTCAACAGATGCGGTGTCATAACCGATGTTTGCTCAACAGCGACAACATCCAATTAGTGCTCGCTCAATAGCGGCACCATATAATTCCCAATGGATGTCAAGTGATTGCAACAACCATATAGTATTCAAACACATGACAATAATATATCTATGTATGCACGTACGTTACACGTACCTTATAGTTCCGTAGTTCGAATCCAACATTGTCTTAGTCCCATGACCCGATGAATTAAGTGCTAACACATAAAATAATTTGCAATTATTTACAAGCATGCACGTGCACGACCTCCAAAAATATCGTCAATCCATGACGATTAACCATTTAAAAATGCTCGGCCAAAGCGTACGTTCAAATCACAACACAAAATAATTTTTCAAAGTTTAGGCATACCCGATCGATCGCTGCCTTTCAGGCGATCGATAGCCTCTCAACGTAAAATAGATTCTGTCACTATGCGATCAATCGCTACATTTGAAGCGATCGATCGCTTCATTGTTTAAAATGGCCACTGCCCCTTGGCGATCGATCGCTTCAATTGAGGCGGTCGATCGCCTCACTGTTTATCTTCCTCAAAATTTTACCAACGTCGCGGCGATCCATTGCCCAGCCCTAGGGATCGATCGCCTCGACCTGTTCCAGCCAAAAATGGTGATTTTCTTGCAAAATTTTCCAAAACAATAATCCCCACACCCCATATACCATAAATCCTCAACAAAGAGCCATACAACCTCCTTGAACACCCAAAACCAAAAATCTTTAAAATTACAAAAACTCAAACCTAATCCAAAACACAACCAAAATCCACAATGCTACTATCAAATCGAAGATAAATGCGAGGGGAAGAACAATACCTTATTATCTTCGAGAAATCTCGCTCCGAGATTGAGCCTTGCTCGATTCTCCCATGGGAGGAGAAAAGGGGTGAAAGGGGGGAGAGATGGAGCGCGGGAGAGAGGGGGGAAAGAGAAAAGAGGGAACAAAATGACTGAACACCGAGTCCACTTGGTATATATAGTACTAAGGCTCAAAAATCCCGAGTCCTCCACAAATACGTCATGACTCATTAAAAATCATATGTGTTCAATAATTACATCTCAATCTCAATTTCCATTACCAGCCCCAATTCAAAGCACCCCGGACCCCAGATCCCACAAAAAACCAAATTCCGGGGTTTATCACCACGATGAGAATACAATCTCAACCATTGGATCCAACGACCACAAATACCGGATTTAAAATCCCCGGGAGTCCCAACACCGTAATTAATTCATTATTTCCACAATTAAAATCCATCAAGGATCATTCCCACACCAGGATTAATACCACTAATTCCCGGGCATCACAATTATCTCCCACTAATAAAATTTCGTCATCGAAATTTGCACAGGCGTACCCCACGTATTGCCAAGAACACACAATCCAAACGGATTCACAACGTCGAATCATGAGCGCATCATGAACGACACACCAACTGCGAGGACACCGACCTCGCACCAAATCTCTGAAATGGAGTGGACCTCCCAAACCATCACAATCACAAAAGAACGTCAGCATGGCTCGATGCTAACCACTCAAAAGTAGTCAGTCAACCCTAACCGCTATCCAAACGAATAATTTGTGATTCCAACAAAGTTATCGTCAGAATGATATTTCCACGACTTAGCATACGATGTTAAACATACATCGCTACCAATGAGACCACCAGTACACCACAGTGTACTTACACTAACTCGGTTTCCGCTCTCCAAATACATCTCCATCAACGTAGTAGTTGCACCGCTTGCAACTCGGATCGGGCAACCCACGACCACCGATCAACACGACCACATCTACAAAGATGCCTACATCTGTGTGTTCCAAGAAATCATATCTTGGTTCAAACTCCACAAGGTCTCAAGTTCCATAGAGAACGTGCGAGAAAGAAATAGATCGTATTCTCGCCATCTGTGTCGACAACGACACCCAACAAATCCAATCCTGGACATCCCTTGTTTACCCTAGGATTCAACAATCCTAACACAGGGATACAATCAAATTACCCAGAATGAACTACCATGGCCTCAATACTCGACAATCCCCCCTCAAGGGAGTCAACCAGACTTCACGATCATTCTTCAGAATACATTGTGTCGTTGAGATTATGAATCTCAAGATGCCACAATCTCTCACCAGAGATTTATCCATCCAAGCATACTAGCCCGATGCTCGACAAATACTAAAATGCGGGCATTCGTATACACACACCGATATACATGCCAAAGTACCAACACCACATCATACTCAATGCACTCGGCTCGGGTATCTCCAATCACACATAAGCCCCGAATAAAACTGTCAATTCTCAGTTATTCTCACTCTGCGGAGAATATTGATTGACGAACCAATGACCAAGGGTGTGATTTCAACATCAACACCACACAAATCGACTCATCGAAGCTTCCAAAGATTCCCAATAGGTATAAGAATACCGCCTTCCTCACAAGGAAGGTGTCATGAACTTAAGACCCTCCAACCTCGAACTACCGTTCGGAAAACCTGGATATATTTACCAAAGTATATCTCGAAACCAATAAATACACAACTGGTTCAGAATAGTGCATCACTTAAACAAATCGAAATCCGTATACACAATGTATACTCATTCTAACGATGCTCTGTACTAATAACATAGTACTCCACAATCTCGAGCATCTTCCCAGAGACGTCTCTTCGTACGTCTCACCGAAAATAAAAAGTCATTACCCAGTCCAACACAAGTAATGCTTACCATGGCTGATGTACAATCAACCCTTGACCAATACCAGCTGTCTCCATACAGCTGTTCCAAATCTCTCCAAGAGCTATTAACAATATAGTAGTGTCACCCCACTAACTATATCCCACAATTCCAATTGTGTCCCCCATTGCATTCCATATGTAAAGATTCTCAACCAGAGCCAACAACGACTTGTCGATACTCACGTTGGTACCCCCAACAAAATTGAGTTGTCTCAATACAAGTCTCTCAAAACATTTAACGTATATATGTTCTCGTGAGGTATTCCCTACATCAATCCTCATGCCGCATAGTGACTACAAGAGTTCACTATAAACCCTCATCGTATCATCATACGATTCACCCGCTCGGTTCCCATGAGCAGTATAATGGCTACAACTAGCACACTATATCACTGCTACAATACATGGCTAGCAAATCACTGTCTCCTTAGGTTTATACCAAACCTACCAACGTATCATACGTTCCACCCGGTATATCATACCGTACCATCCATTAGAGTAGTGGGTCATCACCCAATATTTCTCTAATACAAATGTACAATGGACATCCCGGTGTCCTTACTCAACCACAATGCAATCCTACTCCATTAAGATTTATTCCACACCTTTATGTGTGGGTGTGACCATGTCCACCATACGTCGCATCGGTATATGCAAGTAGTTTCCTCAATAACTACTCATACCACCAGTCACTTGGCCATAGTCATCCCAACGAGTATACCCAAAGCTACCACTACTCGTAAATATTTACCTCAAACACGCGCTGCGGTACAATCACTTGTACGGCTCATCCATTTATTCATCGAGCAAACCTGCTCGAATGGTCTCGTCAACGGTGACGCGGACTCCACCATGTGCCCACCATCGGCACTCAAACCATACAACTAAATACATAAACCTAAATGTATTTTTCATCGTAACGACGGCATCCGTCCACATAGAACATCCTCTATGTCATCGTCATACTGTGACGGTACATGTCAACACATGACATCCACAATATCATCGTCAACCTGTGACGGTACATGTCAACACATGACATCCACAATCTCATCGTCAACCTTTGATAGTACATGTCAAGACATGACATCCACAATCTCATCTTCAACCCGTGACGGTATATGTCAATACATGACATCCACAATCTCATCGTCAACCCGTGACGGTATATGTCAATACATGACATCCACAACAATGCTAACAAAATAGTAGTATACCATAACTTATTGCTAACAAGATAGCGGCATACCTGTATTCCTCGCTCAATAGTCGTACGCAATTAGCACCCATTGCTATAAAATCAGCGACATGATCCCTCGTCATATAATCAGCGGCATAAAACATTGCTGTATAATCAGCGGTAAGAACCCTTGCTGTAAAATCAGCAGTATAGACCCTCGCTATAGAATCAGCGGAATAGGTCATCGCTATAGAATCAGCGGCATGAGCCATCGTTATAGAACTAGCGTTATAACCATCACTATATATACCCGGCGGCATGAACCATCGCCAAAGAAGTAGCGGAATGAACCATCGCTATATATACCCGGCGGCATGAACCGTCGCCCTAGAAGTAGCGGAATGAACCATCGCTATATATACCCGGCGGCATGAACCGTCGCCAAAAAAGTAGCGGAATGAACCATCGCTATATATATCCGGCGGCATGAACCATCGCAGTAGAAATAGCGGAATAAACCATCGCTATAAATATCCAGTGGCATGAACCATCACCAATAGAAATAGCGGAATAAACCATCGGTATATATATCCAGCGGCATGAACCATCGCCAATAGAACTAGCGGAATGAACCATCGTTATATATATTCGGCGGCATGAACCATCGCCATAGAAATAGCGGAATAATCCATCGCTATATATATCCGGCGGCATGAACCATCGCCAATAGAAATAGCGGAATAAACCATCGCTATATATATCCGACGGCATGAACCATCGCCAATAGAACTAGTGGAATGAATCATCGCTATATATATTCGGCAGCATGAACCATCGCCATAGAAATAGTGGAATAAACCATCGCTATATATATCCGGTGGCATGAACCATCGCCAATAGAACTAGCCGAATGAACTATCGCTATATATATTCGGCGACATGAACCATCGCCATAAAACTAGCGTAATAAACCATCGCTATATATATCTGGCGGCATGAACCATCGCCATAAAAGTAGCGGAATAAACCATCGCTATATCACAATTTGTTATAACAGTGTATTTTAATGCACCTCGCTTATCATGACCACGGTACTAATACCACTCGCTTCGACATATCAGCGGCATCGAATAACCTCGCTTCAAATGTGACATGCAGCATTTACCCTAGCTTCAACATTTGGCGGCAAATATTCTTTCCTCGCTACGATATAATAGGGGCAAGTAGTCTATCATCGCTTCAAATGACAGCGGCAAAGCATTAAAATCATCACTCGAATATAACAACGATACCTCGCTTTCGTGTAACAGCGGTATTCCATATCAATACACCTCGCTTGTGGAATAGCGGCAAAGTATTGTATGTCACATCCTGCCATAACAGTGTATTTTAATGCACCTCGCTTATCATGACCACGGTACTAATACCACTCGCTTCGACATATCAGCGGCATCGAATAACCTCGCTTCAAATGTGACATGCAGCATTTACCCTAGCTTCAACATTTGGCGGCAAATATTCTTTCCTCGCTACGATATAATAGCGGCAAGTAGTCTATCATCGCTTCAAATGACAGCGGCAAAGCATTAAAATCATCACTCGAATATAACAACGATACCTCGCTTTCGTGTAACAGCGGTATTCCATATCAATACACCTCGCTTGTGGAATAGCGGCAAAGTATTGTATGTCACATCCTGCCATAACAGTGTATTTTAATGCACCTCGCTTGTCATGACCGTGGCACTAATACCCCTCGCTTCGACATATCAGTGGCATCAAATAACCTCGCTTCAAATGCGACATGCGGCATTTACCATCGCTTCAACATTTAGCGGCAAATAATCTTTCCTCGCTACGATATGACAGCGACGAGTATTCTATCATCGCTTCAAATGACAACGGCAAAGCATTAAAATCATCACTTATATGCAACCACGATGCATAATCCAAATCTCATATGACCCTGCAACCACCATGGTTAGCAACAACATATTCCATTTATGAACACATATCATGAACGGACATAAACAAAATAGTTGTGTCACACAACACTAACTACCATCATCATAAGTATATGCTACCTGTTTCCATCAACATGTTCCTAGGCCCTCAACAGCCCCAAAGAGCAAATCACTGATCTGATACCACTAATGTAAGGACCTCGTGCCCTTAACCCGCTATTAGTGTATTAATCCATGTATTTAGTACATACAAACATGTAATCAGGGGGAAAACCACATGCAACCATAGCATAAAATGCCCACAATAAAATTTCTTACATTATTCCATATAATGTTCAAATTCCCCATATCACTCAACCCTTAAGTATGCATCTTATAATACACTAACATGTTCTCAATTCATTTTGCAATTCCTTAATTAATTGCATGCAACCATGAATGAAAAGAGAAAGACCATTGCCTTTTTTATACAAACCACATACACATATAGTAGTGCTCACATGCGAGCATCAAATACATGAATGTGTATCTAATATATAAGGCATAATACTCAATACCGGCAAAGGTACCTCGATCCTGGAAGTACCTCCAATCCATAGCTCAATCTCAACTCTAGATCTACCACTGTACCTGTTCCACCTGCCCCAGCAGAGACAGCCCCCACACGGGGTGAGCATACCAATACCCTCGATCCAATAATCACAATATCACAGTTCATAATTTACAGAATGTAAATACCATAAGATACTCCCTGGATTGTATCATCCTCATCCAGGATCCCTTGTGCTGTTCATGTTCTCAAAATAACCGAAACCATCAAATTCCCAAATGCCAGTTAATCATTATATTGATTAACTAATTCGTTCCCCATATATCGATACCATAATCAATAACATCAAATCATTAAACAATGATTACCGATATCCCATATATCTCACTAATGATTACATAGTTCTATTTCATAGCTCGCTCTACAATAGCGGGATTTTAACCTCACGCACGCTCAACAGCGGCGGCGTCACAACCGATGTTCACTCAACAGCGACAACATCACAATCATTGCTCGCTCAATAGCGGCACCATATAATTCCCAATGGATATCAAGTGATTGCAACAACCGTATATTATTTATGCACATGACAATATATCTATGTATACTCGTACGTTACACGTGCCTTATAGTTTCGTAGTTCGAATCCAACATTGCCTTAGTCCCGTGACCCGATGAATTAAGTGCTAACACATAAAATAATTTGCAATTAATTACAAGCATGCAACCACGTGCCCAAGCACGTGCACGACCTCCAAAAATATCGTCAATCCATTACGATTAACCATTTAAAAAGGCTCGGCCAAAGCGTACGTTCAAATCACAACACAAAATAATTTTTCAAAGTTTAGGCATGGGCAATCGATCGCTGCCTTTCAGGCGATCGATCGCCTCTCAACGTAAAACAGATTATGCCTCTATGCGATCGATCGCTACATTTGAAGCGATCGATCGCTTCACTGTTTAAAATGAACACTGCCCCTTGGCGATCGATCGCTTCAATTGAGGCGGCCGATCGCCTCACTGTTCATCTTCCTCAAAAGTTTACCAACGTCGCGGCGATCGATTGCCCCACCCTAGGGATCGATCGCCTCGACCTGTTCCAGCAAAAAATGGCGATTTTCTTGCAAAATTTTCCAAAACAATAATCCCCACACCCCATACACCATAAATCCTCAACAAGGAGCCATACAACCTCCTTGAACACCCAAACCCAAAAATCTGTAAAATTACAAAAACCCTAATCCAAAACACAACCAAAATCCACAATGCTACTATCAAATCGAAGATAAATGCGAGGGGAAGAACAATACCTTATTATCTTCGAGAAATCTCTCTCCGAGATCGAGCCTTGCTCGATTCTCCCATGGGAGGAGAAAAAGGGTGAAGGTGGGGAGAGATGGAGCGCGGGGAGAGAGGGGAGAGAGAGAGAAGAGGGAACAAAATGACTGAACACCGAGTCCACTTGGTATATATAGTACCAAGGATAAAAAAATTCCGAGTCCTCCACAAATACGTCATGACTCATTAAAAGTTATCTGTGTTCAATAATTACATCTCAATCTCAATTTCCATTACCAGCCCCGATTCGAAGCACCCCAGACCCCAGATCCCAGCCAAAACCAAATTCCAGGGTTTATCACCACGATGAGAGTACAATCTCTACCCTTGGATCCAACGACCCCAAATACCGGATTTAAAATCTCCGGGAGTCCCAACACCGTAATTAATTCATAATTGCCACAATTAAAATCCACCAAGGATCATTATCACACTGTGATTAATACCATTAATTCCCGGGCATCACAACTAGAATGCTTAGATCTTCTCGATCTCAATAATGCTTGGATACTGCTCTACAAAACTTCAGATTATTTCATTAATTTGAATGACTGTTTTGCTTGTTTGTGAATGAAGTATATTCAAGATTCAGAGTGTTGAGTGCATTCTTCAATTTACTCTTCGACGTATTTATAGACTCAAAAGTCTAATGGCAACTATTCTTCAATTGTAAATAATCGCGTAAAATCAGCTGCCTGATTTTCATCCAAATTCATTTTGTCTTCTTTCCAAATCCGTTCATCAATGATTAGTTCATTCTCAGCGTTTTGTGGTACTATTGTCAGAATTAATCTATACGAGTTTTGTCATGTTGCCTTTTTATGTCTGCTGACTTCTCCTTAATGATTTCGTCTGCTGGACTAAAATCAATTGATGTCTTGTAATGTATGCTGATATCTTCCAGTGAATACGCCAGTGGACTTTACAGTGAGCTATGATACTCTGATACAATAGACTTCTATTTTCTACATTTGGTAGATGATAACTTCAACTCTTGGCACCCAGACTCTATCTTCCAGTAGACCTTTGTAGAGTCAGTCGACAGACTCTTCGTCAATAAGCTTCTTCGATGCAGTAGACACTTCAAACAATAGACGCTTAGAAATGTTTTCCTAACAATTTTCAAAGCATTATCCTGTTAAAAGCAAAACAACTGGGTTGAATAATAAATGTATCAGCGAGGTTTCATCCTGCTGAGTCGATTGTTTTATCATCTTCGAAATTTAGACCCACCGTCCATCATTAAGGTCTAGCTAAGTTCAAGCCCACAAGTCTACAGATGCAGCCAAATTAACCGAACTCATGCTTAACTACGTGGGGCCTAGTTGCCAAGTGTCCTAGTTTGGTTGCCAATCCTAGCTGTAAATCATTATTTTAATTTTTGCAATTATTATCCATTATTTTTGTTTAAAAAAATTGCATTAAACTAAAAAAAACTAGGCAATATCGTCGAAAAATATATATATAAACATGCTGAACTTAAATAAGCTAACATCATCTATTTTTCTCATGTTACGTCCCCTAAATTAAATAAAGAAAGAAAAGCACGAAAAAAGATAGTGTTTTCTCTACTCGAAAAATTTTATTCATATTTAATTTAAAAACAGATATATTTCTCCACTTTAAAATTTTATTTAATAATACATATAAAATTCAATATTTCGATAACTTCAGTCTCCAATTATTAACATTTTTTAGATCAACCATGACCATATGATAAAAGTGTGCAAGAGTTAGAAAACATAAATAGAAAACTGATAGTAAAAGCGAACACTTTTCGTTTTATCAAAACTATAGGTGATAATAATTACGCAACTCAAGTATTAAAATCACACTGCAGCTTAAATATCGTGTTTTGGTTCCGAACAATCATCCTCCCGATAATTGCACAAACTCGCAACTAATGAGATATGAATATGTGATATCGACTCTATTATCAATTCTAAGATCACACGTTTTTTGTTTTAAACTAATGATAACGATGTAACACAAATTCTTTAAACAATAGAATGTACATTTCGTGTGTTCATGAATAAACTTTTAGTTATTTTTAACTCCACTTCAAGTTACATGAAAAAAGTTATCCTAGATCACATTATATGTAAGTGAGGTAACAAACACTTAAGCCCAAAAAGAAACATGTCGTTGAGAATCAAAACTAAAATTGAACATTTCGTGTGTTATACTAAATGTACCATGTGTTTCTGTTTTCTTTTTTCACTTTTTTAGGGTGAGAAAACTTATGTTTATGTACCTCTGTCATACAATTCAATTCCTTTTTAATGGTCTGAGGGAGCATATGAATCTTGCCTTGGGAAAGAGTCCAAGGAAATAATGTGTCTATTACGTGAACAAGAATCATATGATTGTAGTGAAGTAAGCTAAAATTGTTTGTTAGAAGATGTAATCCCAATATTTTCCAGCAAAATAATGTTAGAAAAGTTGGCTCAAAAGTAATACTACTTACATCCCAAAATTGTTCGTATGTAGGACGAACAGATGGAAATATTGATGCTAATCTTTACATTAAATTTGGACATGATATTTCAAAAAGTTTAAAACACTACTAAGATTTGTTGGATTTGTAATTGTCAATGTGGCAATATGCATTCGAATAAAGGTGCTCTAAGATTTTGAGCACTAATTGGTACACTTGATGAAGTGAATAAACCATAATTTGTAAGTACTTATTTCATTTTATCCATAGTACAAAACTGTGTCTAATTGTATTAGTCTCAATCAACAAATAATAGTTGGTTAGATTTTGTTGTCTAAGCATATAAGTAGAGAGATTCAATACAAGTTAAACACCACCCATTTAAAAGGAAAAAAAAAAAAATACAGGGAAGCGATGTTAAAACTTCTGACACTTCATCAATCTAAAGAAAAAACAAATATGTTAGAAAAAAAATAGAAGATAAATCAATAATTAAAAGGAAAAATAAACAAAAATGGACCGCTTCTCAATTCGATTCAATCAAATTAGCAAGCTCGCCTTCTCCATGAAGTTAAAAACACTCTCTTTCAAAATATAAATCTAAAAAACTAGGCAAAATGGCATTTGCAACCTCAGATGAAATATCTGCATCAGGGGGAACACACAGTGGTGCGCAGGGGCCACGCACCCCAAAAGAACAAATGTTAAAAAAAAAAAAAAAATTAGCCCTTATCAGAATTTAAGGTTTAAAAATACAATACATCAAATTCATATATATCATTTGATATCCCTGGTTCTGGAGGCCCAGTAGGTCTGAGGGTCCGAACTTTATTTGGGCCATCAGTGGGGGGCCCATTTAGTCACAAAGAAAGTTCACTGCCCATCCCGGGTTATCCTTGTCGAGCTCTCCGCCCGACCCGGCCCTACCAAGCTTATTGCGGCGCGATCACCTCTGTCAGCAGCCACTATCGTTTCCGAGCCGGGGTGGCGAGGAAGTACACCAAGAGGCCGGGGAGGTCCCCATGGAGCAATGCGCCCCAAGCGGAGGCGCGGGCCACCTCATCAAAGCAGGACGGCCTATCTTTAGCACAGGCAGCCGGCTGAGGCGCGGTTTCCCTCAATAGGTCGGGACCGGGCAGTCATTGGACATGATGGCTAGCTGGGGACCACCTAGGGTGGTCTGTGTACCGTGGACTAGGGGTTGCCGGAATCGGACACCTATTAAAGCAAAAAGCTTGGACCTGCTAACCATCAAAGGGCGGCCAAGCACTGCAGATACGAAAAGCATATCGCGGACACAGAAATCAGCAGAGCAAAAGATCGGACGAAGTAGGCAACAGATTAGATGGTCCCCCCATCTGTGGTCCCCCCTCGGTTTCAGATATTGTCTCCAGAATCCCCGGCAGAGACCAGAACCCTTGGCATCCCCCCCCCCTATAAAAGGGAGAGAGCCTTCCCTCTAAGAAAAATGCAATCATCGGAGATCCAGGAAAGAAAAACGAGAGGATCCTCCGGAGTCCGGCCCCAATTGCGACTCCGCAAAACAACACATACTTTCCCATACATAATTCATTTGTTACCAACGCGAACCAAAAGGAGGTGGTAACAAATGGGCGCCGTCTGTGGGAAAAATTTGAGCAAGAGACGTTGATGCGATGGTAAGAACAAGGAGAACGGAAGCATAGGAAAATCGAGAGCACCACGCCTCCACCAATGGCGAGGAGCAGCAACGGCCCGGGGTAAACATGACAGTGGGAGCTTTGACACTGGAGCAGCTCACAAGACTGATTGCAGTTACGGTGGAGCAAACCATGAGGAAAAAAGGAAGGTCCGTCCGAGGGCCGTGCACGGGGAAAGCTCCCAGCAGATGAAGGATCCCGAACAAGGAGCAACTTCCCGGCCCTAAAGTGACTGCTGTTCCGGATCTGGAGGGCCAGGTGGAAGAGCTGAAGGACGAGGTCCAGAGGATGAAGAGAGGGATGGGGGGTACCTCTGTCAGGAGGGGAACCCCTTTCTCGGGGTGAAATAGTCAACGAGGAACTCCCAAATAACTTCCGACCCCCCAATGCGGGGGAATATGACGGGAGCCACGGACCCAGAGGAAACACCTGGGCAGGTTCGAAAATGCTGCCATGCTACATTGTTACTCGGATCGCCTTAAAGTGCAAGGTGTTCCTAACCACTTTGGTGAGGTCGGGGCCCAGAAGTGGTTCAATCAGTTGGAGCCGGGCTCCATTACTTTCCTTCGCCGGATTTAGCTCCGCGTTCTTGCATCAGTATGCCAGCAGCAAGCGGTATAAGAAGACCTCTCTGAGCTTGTTCGAGATGACGGCAGGCCGAGGATGAGTCGTTGCGGGAGTATATCAAAAAACTTCAATACTGTGATACTCGAAATAACCCGGCCTGCCCGGCGGAAATCCTGATCAGCGCCTTCACCCAAGGCCTGAGAGAGGAGACTTCTTTCTTCCGATTCATTGGTAAAGAAGCCTCCTGTTACCTATGATGATCTGTCTCACCCGAGCGGAGAAGTACATCAACAGTGGAGGAGGCCCAGCAACTGAGGAGGAAGGAAGTGCGGAGGACTGGGGAAAAACGGATCAACCAGGGCGAGAAGAGGCCAGTGGAAGGGGCACAGCTCGGTCGATTATTCCCATTATATAAATACGCCCTGAAGGTCTCCAAGGAGGAGGCCGTCCGCATATGTTAAGACAAACAGGTGGTGGCAAAAGCCGGCACCAGCTAGTGTGGAGCCGAGCAAAGGAGGCCCCGGAGAAATACTTGCATCTTCCACCAAGCGACTGGGCACACCACACAAGATGTGCCATCGTTTGGATGAGGAGCTCGAGAAGGCAATACAGAACAGTTCCCAGTTCAAGCAGTTGTTGTCCCGACCCGTCCCACCAGGGGATAATCTTCCTCGGGGAAGGGGTCGAGGACCGTCATGGACGAGAGGAGAGGGGGGACGGACCAACTTCCCGTCCTCCGTTCCGTGGTAGAGGACGTGCTCGAGGACCCCCAAGGGAGCTTAAATGACGTCAACCCTACCC